>CAWUDS030005372.1:25000-32511 GCA_963859935.3 Lathyrus sativus | reverse complement strand
TCTTCGTTGCTTTTTTTATACTAGAATAATAAATTAAGGAAATTCAAAAAGGTGGATTGGGCCTCCGTGAAATTTTGAATTTTGCCCAGGTTTCGTTTAAATGGAATTGAATTAATACTTCAATTCCATTGCTATTAATAACTATTAGAATTCTGAATAGTCAGACCAGAAATGGAATTATTAGGGTAGGGGCAATAATATCATAAAAGATATTTAAATAAAAACAGAAATACTATACTGTAATTCGAAATATATTTCGAAAGCATTGTAGTAGTGAATTATTACTGTACTATATAAAATGAATTGGAACAAAATATTTCAGAATTTTATTTTGACTTATCAACTTATATTTTTTTTCGTTCCTTTTTTCTTCTTCCCTTCGAATCTTAAAATCGAAGAGTTAAGTGAATAAAAAAAACCAAAGGAGGCTCATGGCTAAGGGTAAAGATATCCGAATAACTGTTATTTTAGAATGTACTAGTTGTGATAAAAAGAGTGTTAATAAGGAATCGAGAGGTATTTCTCGATATATTACTCAAAAGAATCGACACAATACGCCTAGTCGATTGGAATTGAGAAAATTCTGTCCCTTTTGTTGCAAACATATGATTCACGCAGAGATCAAGAAATAGAGAAAATGGATTACTTGTGTATTACCCTTAGGAGGTAAATTGAAAAAATTAAATAACATAAAAATGAATTATATAGATATCAGAGAAATTATCTTCTCTATATTCTATAAATAAAATTCTATAACATGAAATTATATACATATATCATTATATAGGATCTATTTCCTTATATAAAAAATAAAATTTATTAAAAAAAAAAAAAAAAAAATAAGAATATATATAACTAAAACAAATCCTTTGTTTTATAACAAACGGGATTTTCGGTATAGGAATAAACAAACCATGGATAAATCTAAGCGACTGTTTGTTAAATCATCTAAGCTACTGTTTGTTAAATCGAAGAAGAAGAAATCAATTCGTAGGAGGTCGCCCCTAATCCAATTTGGGGATCGAATTGATTATAAAAACTTGAGTTTACTTTTCAAACTTGTCACTCGAGAAGGCAAAATTTTATCTAGACGTGTTAATAAATTGACCTTAAAACAACAACGATGGATTACGATTGCTATAAAACAAGCTCGTATTTTATCTTTGTTACCTTTTGGAAGTTCGTCACCTCTTCTTAAAATTGCAAAAAAAAAATATGAAAAAAAATATGAAAAAAAAAAAAAATATGAAAAAAGCAAGTCGATTACTAGAACTCCTGTTCTAAAAAAAAAAAAATAGAGTTACTTTACTTCATTAATTGAATCTAAACTCAAAGTTTATGCGGATTGGTATTTTTTTTTGAGCGTGGTTTATTATTTTCATAATTCATATGAATTCTATTTTATCATACAAATCTCTTTTATTCTACCACCTTCCCGGAGTTCACTCTCCGGGGAAGTTTTATTAATGATATCGTTGGCAATCGTAAAAAGACAATTCCCCTTTAATATAGCTATTTGTGCAACGATTTTACGATTAAGAAGCAATTGATTCTTGTACAGATTATACATTAAATTACTATAGTAGATTTTTTCTTTATTCTGTCGAATTATTGCATTTATTCGACTGATCCACAAACTTCGAAAGTCCCTTTTTTTCCTATCTCTATCCCGCTGAGACGAAACCAAAGCTTTTCTTCTCTGTTGCGAAATAGTTCGAGTAAGAGCTCCGCGAAAGCTTGATGTAAAGGAACGACTTTTTGTCCTCCGTTTTCGAGCGATGGATCCTCGTTTAGTTCTGATCATTGGATAAATGAGACTTCGATGAATAACTATTTTGATTTTTTCTTTCAGTTATTCTTTTATCCTTTCTAGTATATTACTAACAACATGGATTCTTCCAATATATAAAATAAAAATTCCAATGGCTTTTGCTACTATAACCTTCCCAACCACGATTTTTTTTCATTTTTTCTAAGTATAAGTATTGAAACTCTAAATAATAACTTCTATTGATACTAGGTATGCCAAAAACCATAGTAAATAAAATAAACAAAGAAATGGTGGGTTCCATCGTTTCTATGATTACTTGTTAAACGGTGAGGTCCTCTCTATACACCGGAGCCCCTTCCTTCATTGAATCTTGATTCAATCAATGTTATTGTGAATTTGTACAGTTCACACTTCTGGGCTCTACCCATGAAATATCTAGTAATAGGTCTTTCACAATGAAATCTAGCTATACAGTAACGGTATTTAAGTATGAAGATTAGCTGGGTAGTTGACCCTCTTAGTCCGTTCTAAATTTAGGGCATAATTTGTTTTTCTTTCAAATAGGATTTTTCCCGCTTAATGGGAAACTACTTTATCCCCAAGGGGAATATACTTTGCATCTTAAATTGAAAATGAAGGTGATTTGGTTTGCACCAATTGAGAAACCATAAATTTGATACAAAATTTATACACAATAGAATTATATATATACAATTCTTATTAATAGAATCGATTTTTTAATTTGAGTATATGATCTAAACGAGTCGCACATACACCCTATTACATGTTCCTCGGCGTTGAGGGCATCCCCGAAGAGCGGGAGATTTTGTTACAGTCCGGATTGGCTGTCTTGCGTTTCTAATAAGTTGTTTTATAGTTGGCATGGTGAATCATATACATAATGAGCTGGTTTCGATCAATCCTAACCCAATAATTTCCATTTAGAATTTATTCGACTCTATGAAATCTGGTTGTTAAGACGATTAAAAAGAGAAAAGACAACATCTCATGCATGTATTTATTAGGAATAAATCTGTGTTTATTAGGGACAAAGGTTTAGGAATAAATCCACTATTCCCAGAAGAAAAAAAATAGTGGGGACAGAAATAGTTTGAAAGCAAATTCTGTGTTTAGTAGGAATAAAAAGGACAGAAATAGTCCAAACATCAATATTGATTCCAACTATCAATATTGACATATGCAAATTTTGCATTTAAAAAAAAGAATCTGCTCCGGAATCAAAAATTGCTTCCGTAGGCAAAGAATCTGATACGGAATCAATAATTCCGTAGGCTTGGGCTTCTTCGGGTGACATAAAATGATCCCTTTCCAGGTCTTTAGATATCTGCCATACCGGTTTGCGTGTTCTTTGCGAATAAATAGCTGTTATTGTTTCTCGAAGTATCACCATTTCATCTGCTTCCAGCATACATTCTCCTGATGGTCCCTCATAAGGGGCACTATGAGGTTGATGGATCATTACCCTGATAGTATAATATATTTTGGTTTTTTCTCTCAATCTTGACTTAAAAAAATAAGAAAGAAGGGATATTCAAAAGAACTTCAATTTAAATTGAAAGCCGTACAGGCAAGCATCTTTTGGATTTTTTATATAGCATACGGCTCTATACTTTTAATTTTTCATTTTTTTTACCTTTCATTGAAGAAATAAAAATATATATATATATATACCGGGTCTATCAGACCCAGATCAGTAAAGAATCCAATAACCATCTTTCTTTTTTTTTTTTTTAGAATATTTTAAAAAATTTAAAGACTATGATGATTCCGTTGCTCTCTTAATTTCGTGTAGTTTTTGATTCAGCAATCCCAAAGTTTCTTTTTTTTTTTTTCAAATGAAGTAAAAAAAAAATCGTGACACTAAAAGAGGCTCTAATTAATAGATAAGAGGAAATATAAAATTGTAAATACCCCTTCCCCTTTTTCCTACTACTCTTTCGATATAGAATCGAATGATTTAAAAAAAAATTATTTTTGCATATCGAACTCAGAGTGCCATGCTTTTTTTACTTCATATTGGCGTAGGCATAGTCTTCTTCTACAAATAAGAATCATTGGCGCCAAGCGTGAGGAAATGCTAGACGTTTGGTAATTCCGCCTCCTGCCAAAATAAGAGATGCCATTGAAGCGGCTAATCCCATGCATATTGTATGTACTTGTGCTTCTACAACTTGCATAGTATCAAAAATGGCCATTCCAGACATAACCTCTCCGCCGGGAGAATTTATAAACAGATACAAATCTTTGTTCTTGTTCTCTAAACTGAGATATATCATCATACCAGCAACTTGATTTGCTAGTTCACTCTCAATCTCGTCACCTAAAAAAAGAAGTCTGCTGTAAAAAAGTTGATGGTATAAGTCAACCCAAGTAGCTTCATCCTCGCCAGGAATTTGAAAGGCTACCTTTGGAACACCCACTGGCATAAAAAAATGATGCAGTTGCCTGACATCAGCATATTACTTTAATATAAAATTGTGCAGAGTACAGAATGAGTTTATTTTGTTAAAAATAATTTTTATTTCGCCAGATAACATAAAAAAAAAACAAGCCTAAAATAAGGGCAAGTTTTTATGAATAGGTCATTCTTGGATATGTGTCTACTGATATTGATATTATTGTTACGTGTTACTGGACGACTAATGAATTGAATTCTGGAAAATGAAATTCAAGAAGGGATTCTAACAAAAAGGATCTTCGACAACCCCCAAAAAGTATATTTCTATGTTTCCTATCGAATTGAATTCTAGAAATATTATTATTTCCTTCATGAATTATATTATTAGAAATCAATTCATGCTATTCACCACATTTTCATTGATCCTCCATTTATAGTCCGAAGCTAAGAAAGAATCAATGTAAAGAACCCCTATCTTATATTATAGTCTTAAACTTTGAGGAATTTTCGATTCAGTACATCGAAACAACCAGAAAAAAAGAAATTTTATTTGGTAGTAGTTGATCTTGTCACTGATTGTGAAATTTCGTTGCTGTCTTCGAAGAAGGATAGCTATACTGATTGCGTCGATTCAAAAGAGACCCTTGGTACTCCATTGCCGATCGTAACCAAAAATAAAATTTCAGTCAATTTATACTTACTGATCTGATCTTTTATGGAATCGATCCCCCTTTGACTGTATAAGAATATGTGGAGCTCGGCATGTCTGGAAGCACAGGAGAACGTTCTTTTGCTGATATTATTACCAGTATTCGATACTGGATTATTCATAGCATTACTATACCCTCCCTATTCATTGCGGGTTGGTTATTTGTCAGCACGGGTTTAGCTTACGATGTATTTGGAAGCCCCCGTCCAAACGAGTATTTTACAGAAACCCGACAAGGAATTCCTTTAATAACTGGCCGTTTTGATTCTTTGGAACAACTCGATGAATTTAGTAGATCTTTTTAGGAGGCTCCAATGACCATAGATAGGACCTATCCCATTTTTACAGTACGATGGTTGGCTGTTCACGGACTAGCGGTACCCACCGTTTCTTTTTTGGGATCAATATCAGCAATGCAGTTCATCCAACGATAAACCTAATCCGAATTATAGAGCTATGACACAATCAAACCCAAATGAACAAAATGTTGAATTGAATCGTACCAGTCTCTACTGGGGTTTATTACTCATTTTTGTACTTGCTGTTTTATTTTCAAATTATTTCTTCAATTAATAGAAATTAAGATAATAGTATATATATTAGGAATTCTCTTATCCTATTCGGAAGGATCTCATTTCATAATTATCTATGACTGTTTAGGTCTCTAGTATGACTTACTACTTGATCAAATGTGGAGGAAAGTGGGATAAATAAATGGCCAATACTACTGGAAGAATTCCTCTTTGGATAATAGGTACTGTAGCTGGTATTGTTGTGATCGGTTTAATTGGTATTTTCTTTTATGGTTCATATTCCGGATTGGGATCATCCCTGTAATAATCGGATGAATTTCGTTTTCGAAATGAAAGCATAAGAACTCAACAGGGATCCACTCTTTCTTTGATGAATTCGAGGGGGTCCCGTTGAGTTATTCATAATCAGAATATTTTGGTAATTGAGTCAATAGATAACTTTATTCTATGTTTCCAAAAATTCCATTTCCTTTTTTTAGGATCTTAATGAAAAAGGAACTTCATTAATTGGTTCAAAACATTTTTTCTGGATAATATCTGTCGAAACTTTTTCTTTCAACTTGAAAGAAAAATAAAAGAAAGAAGCAATTAGTTGATTTACTTCTTCTGGGTGGCCCAATAATATATAATAATTATAGTGTGTAAGAATTGGGAATTCTAGAATCTATTTTCTAGCGGTCAAATATTCTGTAGAACCAAACCTTTTTGATACTAATGATACTAACGGAATCTTACTAGAAGTCTTTTTTTTGACATTAAATGAAATTCATAGTAAAAAAAATATTAATATCAAATTAGAACTATTAAAAAAAAAAATAAATCGAAATATTCAATTTCATTAAGCTAACAAATATGGAAAAAATGCAGAAGCGTTCATATATTGGACATAAGTTTGTATAGAAGGTTTTTCTTCTATCGCTTCGCCAACGAAACGAAAAATGGAATTCTATTCCCCGTCCTACCTATCCAATCTAATTCAAGACCCAATCAGTAGACAGACACTACAGCAGTAGTAGAGTGAAAAGACTTTGACTTCAAGATTGATCTATTCCTTTTTATTTCACTACTCGAATTCATTTTTCATGGAATCCGAGACGCAAAGATTGAAAGCATTTTAATGCGTAGAATTTTGAATCAAACAAGTCTCAAGACAAGAACGCTTTCCCTTGCTTCCACATGGAAAAAAGACAAAGTTTTTGTATGAACAAAACGGAATACATTATCTTGTCGATCAGGCGACACCCGGATTTGAACTGGGGAAAAAGGATTTGCAGTCCCCTGCCTTACCACTCGGCCATGCCGCCAAAAAACCTGATAAAAAAAAAATGGATCAGAATATCCCTCCTCTCCAAAAAACCAACGTATACCTTTTCAGTCACAAAAGAAAAGTAAAAATTTCGGGACAAATAGCAAGCAACCATTAATTACAAATTCCGGAAGAATTCAGGAATCTTGATTTTTTAGAATCCTTCTCTATTTCCATTATAAGAAGAACTGTTAATATATGTCAACTCCAGAATATCCATTTTCATTGTTACACATTATCTAATCGGGTATCAATTCTAGATTACAGGGAATTTTCAATAAATTCTCGTACTTTCATTATTTTGCCAATTTTTCATTAAATAGATTGATGAATGAATAGAAAAATTAACACAACATATGCTGTCTCGAACAAATAGGCCTGCAATAACGTAAGAGACATATATAGATAGCTATAGTTGAAGTTAGATCTATGCCAAGTCTTTTTATGCACTGCAAACCTCCAATTCTAAAATAAAGGGTCAAAATATCTCTCTCTTCTTTGTGAATTCTTATTCTTTTTTGAACACTTTAAATGGTAAAGGGCTAAAAAAAATGGTATTTTTTTTTTTCTGATTATTTTATTTTTGATATCTTTCTCTCATGGAGCCGAGCAAATCCTGAATTTATTTTTGGGATATCAATCGAATGGGAATACGGAATATCATACTATACTAATAGTACAAATAGAATTCATTTTTTTTAGATTGTTAAAAATACCCCGACCCGAAGTCTAGGTGAAATGGATCAATTTGTTTCCATTGATATTACAAGTTC
>CAWUDS030005372.1:0-20000 GCA_963859935.3 Lathyrus sativus | reverse complement strand
TAGAACCAGAATGGATGGTTTTATGTCTCTTACCAGTTCTTCCTCCCGAATTGAGACCAATTATTCAAATAGATGGCGGTAAACTAATGAGTTCGGATATTAATAAACTCTATAAAATAGTTATCTTTCGGAACAATACTCTTATTGAGCTATTAAGAACAAGTGGATTTACACCAGCGGAATTAGTAATGTCTCAAGAAAAATTGGTACAAGAAGCCGTGGATGCACTTCTTGATAATGGAATCCGCGGACAACCGATGAGGGACGGTCATAAGAAAGTTTACAAATCGTTTTCCGATATAATTTCGGGCAAAGAGGGAAGATTTCGAGAGACTCTTCTTGGAAAACGAGTTGATTATTCGGGGCGTTCTGTTATTGTCGTAGGTCCATTACTTTCATTACATCGATGTGGATTGCCCCCCGAAATAGCAATAGAGCTATTTCAGACATTTCTAATTCGTGGTTTAATTCGAAACCATATTGCTTCGAACATAGGAGTTGCTAAGAGTCAAATCCGGGAAAAAGAACCAATTGTATGGGAAATACTTCACGAAGTTATGCGGGGACATCCAGTATTGCTGAATAGAGCGCCTACTTTGCATAGATTGGGCATACAGGCATTTCAACCCATTTTAGTAGAAGGACGTGCTATTTGTTTACATCCATTGGTGTGTAAGGGATTCAACGCAGACTTTGATGGGGATCAAATGGCTGTTCATGTGCCTTTATCTTTGGAGGCTCAAGCAGAAGCTCATTTACTTATGTTTTCTACTACGAATCTCTTGTCTCCGACTATTGGGGATCCTATTTCTGTACCAACTCAAGATATGCTTATTGGACTTTATGTATTAACTAGCGGAAATCGTCGAGGTATTTGTGCAAACAGGTATAATTGGTTTAATTGCAGAAATTCTCAAAATGAAAAAATGAGCAATAATAACTTTAAGAACTTGAAGTATATGAAAAAAAAAGAACCCTGTTTTTGCAATTCCTATGATGCAATTGGAGCTTATAGACAGAAAAGAATAAATTTGGATAGTCCTTTTTGGCTCCGGTGGCAAATACATCAATGCATTATGTCTTCAAGAGAAGTTCCTATCGAAGTTCACTATGAATCTTTTGGTACCTATTATGAGATTTATGAGGATTATTTAGTAATAAGAAGTATAAAAAAAGAAATTCGTTGTATATACATTCGAACCACTATTGGTCATATTTCTTTTTATCGAGAAATCGAAGAAGCTATACAAGGTTTTTCTCGAGCCGATTCATCATATAGTATCTAATCATATAGATGGTTAGTGTTGGTATCCACGCTAAGTAAATTTAGGATACTGGTGTAAATTCAGGTCAACTAGCATCTTTTCAATTTTCTACGTAAATAAACATAAAGAAAAGGGAGTTTTCCAATCATTCACTCAAATCTATTGTCGTCGAACCGAATACCACTGAGTGGAATATGGAGGGACTTATGGCAGAAGGGACCAATCTAGTCTTTCACAATAACGTGATAGGTGGAACTGCCATTAAACGACTTATTAGCAGATTAATAGATCATTTCGGAATGGCATATACATCACACATCCTGGATCAAGTAAAGACTCTAGGATTCCATCAAGCTACTGCTACATCTATTTCATTAGGAATTGATGATCTTTTAACAATACCTTCTAAAGGATGGCTAGTCCAAGATGCTGAACAACAAAGTTCCGTTTTGGAAAAACATAATCATTATGGGAATGTCCATGCGGTAGAAAAATTACGCCAATCCATTGAAATATGGTATGCTACAAGCGAATATTTGCGACAACAAATGACTCCCAATTTTAGGATGACTGACCCCTTTAATCCAGTCCATATAATGTCTTTTTCAGGAGCTAGAGGAAATGCATCTCAAGTACACCAATTAGTCGGAATGAGAGGATTAATGTCAGATCCACAAGGACAAATGATTGATTTACCCATTCAAAGCAATTTTCGTGAAGGACTGTCTTTAACAGAATATATAATTTCTTGCTACGGAGCCCGTAAAGGGGTTGTAGATACTGCTGTACGAACATCAGATGCTGGATATCTTACACGTCGACTTGTTGAAGTGGTTCAACACATTGTTGTACGGCGAACAGATTGCGGTACCATCCGTGGGATTTCTGTAAACATCCGAAATGGAATGATGCCAGAAAGAATTTTGATACAAACATTAAATGGTCGTGTAGTAGCAGACAATATATATATAGGTTCACGGTGCATTGTCGTTAGAAATCAAGATATTGGAATTGGACTTATCAATCGATTCATAACTTTTCAAACACAACCCATATTTATTCGAACCCCCTTTACCTGTAGGAATACGTCGTGGATCTGCCGATTGTGTTATGGGCGGAGTCCTATTCATGGGGACCTGGTAGAATTGGGAGAAGCTGTAGGCATTATTGCTGGTCAATCTATTGGAGAACCGGGAACTCAACTAACATTAAGAACTTTTCATACTGGTGGAGTATTCACAGGGGGTACTGCTGAATATGTGCGAGCCCCCTCGAATGGAAAGATAAAATGGAATGAGGATTTAGTTCACCCTACACGTACACGTCATGGATATCCTGCTTTTATATGTAATATAGACTTGTATGTAACTATAGAAAGTTACGATATTATACATAACGTCATTATTCCACCAAAAAGTTTTCTATTAGTTAAAAATGATCAATATGTAAAATCAGAACAAGTGATTGCGGAGATCCTCGCGGGAACATATACTTTTAATTTGAAAGAGAGGGTTCGAAAACATATTTATTCTGACTCAGAAGGGGAAATGCATTGGAGTACCGATGTGTACCATGCATCAGAATTTATGGATAGTAATGTACATATCTTACCAAAAACAAGTCATTTATGGATATTGTCAGGAAAGTCGTGCAGGTCTAATACAACCCATTTTTTACTTCACAAGGATCAAGATCAAATTACCATGGATTCACTTTCGAATGGAAAAAAAAATATTTCGAATCTTGTAGAAAGGAATAATCAAGTAAAACATAAATTCTTTGGTTTCCATACTTTTGGTACAAAAGAAAAGGGGATCAGCGATTATTCAATATTTAATCCAATCATATATATGGATCATTCTTATTTAATGTATCCCGCTATTTTTCACGATACTTTTTATTTCTTGGCGAAAAGGCGAAGAAATCGATTTCTTATTCCATTTCCATTCCAATCGATTCAAGAACGAAAGAACGAACTAATGTCCCCTTCCGGTGTCTCCATTGAAATACCTATCAATGGTATTTTTCCTAGAAATAGTATTTTTGCTTATTTCGATCATCCTCAACCCATTTTTCAAAAAGAAGATTTCATTGAGTATCGAGGAAGAAAAAAATTAAAGCCAAACTATCCAATTCAAGTAGGTCCCTTTTTTTTGATTCCCGAAGAAGTGCATATTTTACCCCAATCTTCTTCCCTAATGGTACGGAATAATAGTCTTGTTGGAAGAGGAACACCAATCACTTTCAATATAAGAAGTCGAGTAGGCGGATTGGTCCGATTAGAAAAGAAAAAAAAAAAAAAAATAGAATTAAAAATATTTTCTGGAAATATCCATTTTCCCAGAGAGATTGATAAGATATCAAGACACAGTCCCATCTTTATACCACCCGGAACGGTAAAAAAAAAAAAATGCAAGGAATCAAAAAAAAATAAAGATGGGATCTATGTCCAACGGATCGCAACTACAAAAAAAAAAAAATGCAAGGAATCAAAAAAAATTAAAGATGGGATCTATGTCCAATGGATCGCAACTACAAAAAAAAAAAAGAAAAAAAAAAAAATTGTTTTGGTTCGACCTGTAATTTTATATGAAATACCGGACACTATCCCTTTTGTAAAACTTTTTCCCCAAGATCTATTCCAGGAAAAGGATAATCTGGAACTAAAAGTTGTCAATTCTATTGGAAAATCCATTCGGGAAATTTCCGACACAAGGATTCCATTCCTTCGGACTTGTTTAGTCTTCCATTGGGATGACGGCAAAAAAAGTTCTTCGATTGAGGAGGCCCCCGCTTCCTTTATTGAAGTAAGTACAAATGGTTTGATTGAGTATTTTCTAAGAATTGACTTAGTAAAATCGAATACTTCATATATCAGAAAAAGAAATGACCCATCTGGTTTAGGATTGATTGGGGATAATAAATCGGATCGAATCAATCCATTTTTTTCTATTCATTCCAAGGGAAAAATTCAACAATCACTTAGCCAAAATCACGGAACTATTCGTATGTTGTTGAATAGAAATAAAGAATGCCGATCTTGGATAATTTTGTCATCATCTAATTGTTTTCAAATGAGACCATTCAACAATGTAAAATCTCACAATGGGATAAAAAAAGATCCTATAATTTCAATTAAGAAGAATAATAATTCGTTCGGCCCTTTAGGAATAGTTGCAAATTTATATTCACTTTATCATTTAATAACTCATAATCAGATCTCAATAATAAAAATTTTGCAACTTGACAAATTAAAGGAAATTTTTCAAGTAATGAAATATTATTTCATGGACGAAAATGAGAAAATTTGTAAACCCGATCTATACAGTAATATCGTTTTGAATCCATTCCATTTAAATTGGTTTTTTCTCCATTATTTTTCTTGTGAAAAAACGTTTCCAATAATAAGTCTTGGACAATTTATTTGTGAAAATATATGTATAGCTCAAATGAAAAATGGACCACACCTAAAATTAAAATCGGGTCAAGTTATAACAGTTCAAATGGATTCTGTAATAATAAGATCGGCTAATCCTTATTTGGCGACTCCAGAATCAACTATTCACGGCCATTATGGGGAGATCCTTTCTCAAGGAGATATTTTAGTTACATTCCTATATGAAAAATCGAGATCCAGTGATATAACACAAGGTCTTCCAAAAGTGGAACAGATATTCGAAATACGTTCGATTGCTTCAATATCCATGAATCTAAAAAAAAGAATTGATGCTTGGAACGAGTGTATAACAAAAATTCTCGGCATTCCTTGGGGATTCTTGATTGGTGCTGAGCTAACTATAGCTCAAAGTCGTATTTCTTTGGTTAATAAAATCCAAAAGGTTTATCGATCCCAGGGAGTACACATCGATAATAGACATATCGAGATTATTGTGCGTCAAATAACATCCAAAGTCTTGGTTTCAGAAGATGGAATGTCTAATGTATTTTTACCTGGCGAACTAATTGGATTATTGCGAGCAGAACGAACGGGGCGTGCCTTGGAAGAAGCCATTTGTTACCGAGCTTTATTATTGGGAGTAACAAAAACATCTCTGAATACTCAAAGTTTCATATCCGAAGCGAGTTTTCAAGAAACTGCTAGAGTTTTAGCAAAAGCCGCTCTTCGGGGTCGTATTGATTGGTTGAAAGGTCTTAAAGAGAATGTTGTTTTAGGGGGAATGATACCCGTTGGTACCGGATTCAAAAGAATAATGCACCGTTCACGGTCAAGGCAACATAACAAGATTAGCCGGAAAAAAAAATTATTCGAAGTCGAAATTGGAAATCTTTTGTTCCATCACAGAAAATTATTTAATTTTTCTCATTTCAGAGAATTTATGTGATACATTCGAAATATAGGATTAAATATAGTATTAAATGCTTCCTAACAGCGGATTCGACTCATCCATCCCCTGAAATATTTAAATGCAGTCATTGGATTTGGTAATTAAAGTATATTAAAAAATAATAAGAAATAGAAATCAAAGAATGGCCTGATTCTATATTAACGGCCGATCGTCTATAAAAGAGAAGGTTCCATCGGAACAATTATTTATTAGGATACTCGGTCTCTCTTTTTTTTTTTCATTTTTTTAAACAAAGTGTGGGGATAAATGACAAAAAGATATTGGAACATCACTTTGGAAGAGATGCTGAAAGCTGGGGTTCATTTTGGCCATGAGACTAGGAAATGGAATCCTCGAATGGCACCTTTTATATCGGCAAAACGTAAAGGTAATCATATTACAAATCTTACTAAAACTGCTCGTTTTTTATCAGAAGCTTGTGATTTGGCTTTTGATGCAGCAAGCAAAGGAAAACAATTTTTAATTGTTGGTACCAAAAGAAAAGTTGCCTATTCAGTAAGACGGGCTGCAATAAGAGCTCGATGTCATTATGTTAATAAAAAATGGCTCGGAGGTATGTTAACGAATTGGTATACTACAGAAACGAGACTTCGTAAGTTCAGGGACTTGAGAACGGAGCAAAAGACGGGGAAACTGAACTCTCTTCCAAAAAGAGATGCCGCTATGTTGAAGAGGCAATTATCTCATTTGGAAACATATCTAGGCGGTATAAAATATATGACAGGGTTACCTGATATTGTAATAATCCTTGATCAGGAAGAAGAATATAAGGCTCTTCAAGAATGTATCACTTTGGGAATTCCAACGATTTGTGTAATCGATACAAATTGTGACCCCGATCTTGCGGATTTGCCGATTCCGGCTAATGATGATACTATGGCTTCCATCGGATTCATTCTTAACAAATTAGTTTTTGCAATTTGTGAGGGTCGTTCTAGCTAGATACAAAATTATTGATTAATAATAAGATAAATCCATTTTTAGATTTGGTTGGGCGGTGATAAATTTTTGGAATTGGTTATTATAGCATTACAAAATTGTGTAAAAAGAAATATTTTTGGATTAGTAGGTATTCCAAATGGAAAATCCAAGTAAAATAAGGAAATGGTTGAATCAAAATAATTCCCTTTCAAGTTATCTTTTTTTATTTTAGAGGGCAATATGAATGTTCTATTATGTTACATCAACACATTAAACAGATTCTATGATATATCTGCTGTGGAAGTAGGTCAACATTTCTATTGGCAAATAGGGGATTTTCAAGTGCATGCTCAAGTACTTATTACCTCTTGGGTTGTAATTGCTATCTTATTAATTTCAACCATTCTAGTTGTTAGAAATCCACAAACTATTCCCACGTCTGGTCAGAATTTCTTTGAATATGTCCTTGAATTCATTCGAGACGTGAGCAAAACTCAGATTGGAGAAGAATATGGTCCATGGGTTCCGTTTATTGGAACTCTGTTTCTATTTATTTTTGTTTCGAATTGGTCAGGGGCACTTTTGCCTTGGAAAATTATAAAGTTACCTCATGGAGAGTTAGCTGCACCCACAAATGATATAAATACTACTGTTGCATTAGCTTTACTTACGTCTGTAGCCTATTTCTATGCGGGTATTTCAAAAAAAGGATTGGCCTATTTTGGTAAATACATCCAACCAACGCCAATCCTTTTACCGATTAACATCTTAGAAGATTTCACAAAACCCTTATCGCTTAGTTTTCGACTTTTCGGAAATATATTAGCGGATGAATTAGTAGTGGTTGTTCTTGTTTCGTTAGTACCTTTAGTAGTTCCTATCCCTGTTATGTTCCTTGGATTATTTACAAGCGGTATTCAAGCTCTTATTTTCGCTACTTTAGCTGCGGCGTATATAGGTGAATCCATGGAAGGGCATCATTGACTAGTTATCTAAATAGGATTTTAGACCGCGACTGGCTCGCGATAATCTACTTAAGGAACATTAATAAAATTAAGGAACATAAATCAAAAAATCCAAAAGAAATTATGAAAAGTTTTCATAACAATCAAAAAGTATAAAGAAAATGAAAACACTTATCAGGAAATTCAACAAAAAATAGAAATTCAATTAAAATAAAGGGTGGGGGGTCGAACTAGGCATATATATAATCTAATCGTTATAAAACAGCTGGGGGATTTCCGAGAATGATTCATTGAATCGAAGATACAATGAATTGGTTTACGATATGGAACAAACACATGTATATGTCATAGTAGATATTCATTAGTTATATATGACTATATATCTCAATTTGTCCTGCTACTACTCTAAATTTAGGTAGGGATTCAAAAAAAAGAGCTCTTCCATCTCTTGGAATTGTGAATGGAATATAAAATGACTGGAAAAATGAAATCAAAAAGAAAAAGAAAGGTTTAAACGAAATGTAAGATAAGACCCCAATTTGTATGTATTCACAAAAAACGACAAGGGTAGAAACGAAAAAAGTAAATATCGAAGTAATTGAGATAATTCAATCCAAATTCTTCAGTTTGAAATTTTGAATTACACTTCGACTAGATAAAGAGAAATAGGACGAATGAAATAATTAAGTCATATATTTTTTGTTGATTATATTATTAACTATTTCTTTATTTTATTTTGACATAGGAGAAACTTATCATGAATCCACTGATTGCTGCTGCTTCTGTTATCGCTGCTGGGTTGGCCGTCGGGCTTGCTTCTATTGGACCTGGAGTTGGTCAAGGCACAGCTGCAGGGCAAGCTGTAGAAGGGATTGCGAGACAACCGGAAGCAGAGGACAAAATACGGGGTACTTTATTACTTAGTCTGGCTTTTATGGAAGCTTTAACTATTTATGGGCTGGTTGTAGCATTAGCGCTTTTATTTGCCAATCCTTTTGTTTAGTTTAATATTTATTCAAAAAAATACATATTGTTTTTTTTTTCATGGATTTTCGTTGTTGCTCTTGCTAATTCTATTTCGATTTTACTGTTACAATTTTTTGCATTCGGATTAACATACTGATTTGCCTTCTTCCGTCCCTTTCATTAGTCCAATGACCCCCTTTTTATTTAGAAAGTGTTGAAAACAACTAAGTATTTTGCAATTTACATACGAACTAGTATTTATTTCTAAGAAATATCATTCCTTATAGGGAATCTTTCAATTGACTAACCAATTCCAAATATAGAATAGAATAGTCTTCTTAGTATCTTTTGATTCTTACTAATATTCATTATTAGTAAGAATCAAAATAGAAAGAATAAGTAAATATATTCATATTAAATAATTCGATTATAGAATAAACTATTATATACAAAAACGAATAAAAAAACTTGGAATCGTAGAAATAAATTTAGTCTATCCATAAGAGGAGATGTGATCATATGAAAAATATAACCGATTCTTTTCTTTGCTTCATTTCCTGGCCATCCGCCGGAAGTTTCGGGTTTGATACCGATATTTTAGCAACAAATCTAATAAATATAAGTGCAGTCCTAGGTGTATTGATTTTTTTTGGAAAGGGAGTGTGTGCGAGTTGTTTATTTCAAAGAATAGATTGGATCCAACCAACTGCACTTTTTTTGTTATAACTAGGAAAATGTGCATGATCCGGCGAATGACTTCTTACGAAATAACGAAAAAAATAGTTCAGAACCATAGCATTTCGCGATTCAGTGGTAAATCTACTTTGATTCTCTATCAACCAAGAATTTTGGAACATTACCATGGTTAAAGCTAACGAGTTTGAAGTTTCGACGCAGTCTAGTATTCTTTCTACCACTATGTTAATAGGGAAATTCTAATTTTTTCGATATAGAACACTCATGTCGATAAAATGACTTGAATTCTCTGTATGATGAAAAATAGGAAAAAAGGTGTTTTGTTTAACGCCTCCGTTTCTACTTTTCTACAATGCGGAATTGATGACCTACGTATAAATTAATCATAATTCTTTGGATTTCAAGAAAAAAAAACAACTTTGCTGACAATTATTTGTTTGCTCAGAAGAGTCCTCCAAATATTTGGGTCTTGTATTGATAATCATTTTCAAGATTTTTAGAAATAGAGAAAAGAGGATAGGCTCATTCCCTAATAAATAGGGGGGAATTTCCTATAAGGAATTGAGTGTGAGAGCCAAATGAATTGAAAGATTCATGTTTGGTTCGGGAAGAGATCATAGACATTTGGAAATGAATGGAAAGAGAATCTACTTTCATTAAGTGATTTATTAGATAATCGAAAACAGAGAATCCTGAGAACTATTCGAAATTCAGAAGAACTACGGGAAACAGCCATTGAACAGCTGGAAAAAGCCCGGGCCCGTTTCAGGAAAGTAGAAATGGAAGCAGATCGGTTTCGAGTGAATGGTTATTCCGAGATAGAACGAGAAAAATGGAATTTAATTAATTCCATTTATACAACTTTGGAACAATTCGAAAATTACAAAAATGAAACCATTCATTTTGAACAACAAAGGGCGATTAATCAAGTCCAACAAAGGGTTTTACAACAAGCATTACAAGGAGCTCTGGGAACTCTGAATAGGTGCTTAAACAACGAGTTACATTTACGTATGATCGCTGCTAATATTGGTATGTTTGGGGCGATCAAAGAAAAAAATAACTAATTAGTGGTTCTACTATAATAGAGAGTATGGAGAGGCCCTATTTTTGTTTTTTTTCGAAAAAGAATCCAATTAATAAAAATATTCATGGTACCCATTCGTGCAGATGAAATTAGTCAAATTATCCGTGAACGGATTGAGCAATATAATACCGAAGTAAAAATTGTAAATACAGGTACCGTACTTCAAGTAGGCGATGGCATTGCTCGTATTTATGGTCTTGATGAAGTAATGGCAGGTGAATTAGTAGAATTTAAAGAGGGTACAGTAGGCATTGCTTTGAATTTGGAATCCAAAAATGTTGGTGTTGTATTAATGGGTGATGGTTTGATGATACAAGAGGGAAGTTCCGTAAAAGCAACAGGAATAATTGCTCAGATACCAGTAAGTGAGGGTTATTTGGGTCGTGTTGTAAATGCCCTAGCTAAACCTATTGACGGTCGAGGAGAAATTTCAGCTTCGGAATCTCGGTTAATTGAATCTCCCGCTCCCGGTATTATTTCCAGACGTTCCGTGTATGAGCCTCTTCAAACGGGACTTATTGCTATTGATTCTATGATCCCTATAGGGCGTGGCCAGCGAGAATTGATTATTGGGGACAGACAAACAGGTAAAACAGCAGTAGCTACAGATACGATTCTCAATCAACAGGGACAAAATGTAGTATGTGTTTATGTAGCTATTGGTCAAAAAGCATCTTCTGTGGCTCAAGTAGTAACTACTTTACAAGAAAGAGGAGCAATGGAATACACTATTATAGTGGCTGAAACAGCAAATTCCCCAGCTACATTACAATACCTCGCGCCTTATACAGGCGCAGCTCTGGCTGAATATTTTATGTACCGTGAACGTCACACTTTAATCATTTATGATGATCCCTCCAAACAAGCACAGGCTTATCGCCAAATGTCTCTTCTATTACGAAGACCACCAGGTCGCGAAGCTTATCCCGGAGATGTTTTTTATTTACATTCGCGTCTTTTGGAAAGAGCCGCGAAATTAAGTTGTCAGTTAGGTGAAGGAAGTATGACTGCTTTACCAATAGTTGAGACCCAAGCCGGAGATGTTTCAGCTTATATTCCTACGAATGTCATTTCCATTACAGATGGTCAAATATTCTTATCTGCCGATTTATTCAATGCTGGGATCAGACCCGCAATTAATGTGGGTCTTTCCGTTTCCAGAGTTGGATCGGCGGCTCAAATAAAAGCCATGAAACAAGTCGCTGGTAAATTAAAATTGGAATTAGCACAATTCGCAGAATTAGAAGCTTTTGCACAATTCTCTACCGATCTTGAGAAAACTACGCAAAATCAATTGGCAAGAGGTCAACGATTGCGCGAGTTGCTTAAACAATCCCAATCATCTCCTATTACTGTGGAAGAACAGATAATAACTATTTATACTGGAACGAATAGTTATCTTGATTCATTAGAAATTCAACAGGTAAGGAAATTTCTCGTTAAGTTACGGGCTTATTTAAAAACGAATAAACCGAAATTCAACGAAATCATATCTTCGACCAAGACATTTACTGGGGAAGCAGAAGCCATTTTGAAGGAAGCTATTCAGGAACAGATGGAACTCTTTTTACTTCAGGAACAAGTAGAAAAAAATTGATTCCAAATTTCATACCTTTCTAGATAATTAGTCTCTTTCCATATTTCAAAAAGAATAATAAAGAGAAGAAATTCACAATATAGTTTTCGAAATATACGAATTCAAGTAATATATATGCAATTGCAATAAATTCAATATGTAATAAATTTGCGTCCAATAGGATTCGAACCTATACCAAAGGTTTAGAAGACCTCTGTCCTATCCATTAGACAATGGACGCTTTTCTTTTTTTCTTTCCCTTTTCACGAAAATTTCGTGAAAAGGGAAAGAAAAAAAAGAATTCTATAAAATACTCCTCCATCTATCTGAATATCGAAATAATAATTATTCTAAATTCTAAATAGAATAAGACGAAATGAAATCATTCCAATTGAATATTCATAACTAAAACTAACTAAAGAAATTTACTAAATAAAAAATAGAATAGAATATATAGAGAAATAGAATATAAGCGGGTAGCGGGAATCGAACCCGCATCATTAGCTTGGAAGGCTAAGGGTTATAGTCGACGTTTATGAATGAACGTCTCTAATTCAAAACCGAACGTGAAACTTTTGTTTCATTCAGCTCCTTTACAGAATAATTTTAGAGATAGATGGAATACATGAAAAAAAAATGACCCATAACATCTATGTCAGCCTTTCGGTATGAATAGAATTCACGTTGCTTTTTAGATGATCCCTATAGAAAGAAAAGGAGTATTTGAACAATCTCTTTTTTTTCTAGTTACTTCGTTCTCTATTTCTATTTGATAGAATCTTTAGGAAAAGAATAAAATTTCCGTCGAGCTAAAAAAATATATTGATGTTTCTAGTAAACTAAAAAAATCGTTTAATAGCTATTTTGCTTCACTCTCTCCTATACAAAAAAAATAAAAAAAAATGGGAAGATTTAGTTACGATTGGAAACTAATTTTAGATATCTTTCTCCCTGGATCCTTTACTTATATTCAAAAATTGGGATTCTTGTGCAAAAACTTATGTTTCATAATTTTAGAATAAATTCTAAATTGTATACAAATTACGATAATGTATATTATTCCTCGAATTGCTCGTTGAGAGGTATAAAGGATGAAATCCCTAAAAGTAAGAAATAAAGTTTTTGATCGTGATATGAATCACGAAAGGGACCCCTTAACTATTAAGGGATCGTTAGAACGAATCGCACTTTTACCACTAAACTATACCCGCTACAATACCATTTTTGTATATAAAAAGATCTTTTGTCGAACAAGGGAATCAGTCATAAATAATTCTGAAATAGGTGCAGAATTTTATGATAAATAGAGTGTTTACATGTTTCGTAAAGGCCCCCTAATGAAATTTAGAAAAGGGGGCAAATCTCATTTTTGGATTTTATTTTTGGATTTTGTTGAAGGTATTTTGACAGATAGATCTCGACAAAATTACTAAACTAAATTCATAACACAAAAATGCATTATGCAATGCAAGAATCCATAGTTCTATTTCGTTTTTTAGATACGTTACCTGATTCATTCGTATGAGATACGATCACAAAGTTATTTTTATTTTTGTTTGATCATATTAAAATGTTTGAATTAATTAAAAGTTTGTTTCAAATCTGATACAGAAAAATAAATCGTTGTTATCCAGGATTCATGGGAAAAAAGAGCTGTGCCAGTACCTAGCTGGACTCTGGTTGGATAAAAAAACAAACTAAAAAAGAAAATATAAAATTATAGATTTAGATTATCTATTTAGTATAATGATTTATATCTATTTAGTATAATTATTTATTACTATCGTATTTAGTATATATATATACAATTAATATATAACTCAATCTATATTTATGAGTTAATATAGAATTAGAATCAAATAGAAAAAAGATAGATAAAATATATCAAATGAAGATCCATATCAAATAAATATTGAAGCCTTTTTTCGAGCCCTGCGAGGTATCATAAGCATAATAATTCCATTCTTTGAATTGGGGAGAGATGGCTGAGTGGACTAAAGCGTCGGATTGCTAATCCGTTGTACGCATTTTTGTACCGAGGGTTCGAATCCCTCTCTTTCCGTTTATTGATGATTTGCCATTTTTTTCTTTTGAACTTATGGAATTTCTTTTTTTTTATTCCCTGTTTGTTTCATTTTTTACTAGTTCTTTTTGACTAGTTAAAGATCGAAAATAGATAGAAAAACAAAAAATAGTTCAAAATCAAGCACAAGTAAGGGAAAGAAAAAAGATTTTCTTATTCTTCACGTCCAGGATTACGTCCGGGATCATTAGATAGAAATCCGAAGATGAAAAGAGAAACAAAGAATATCACTATCGTGTAAACAAATAGTTTTAGAGTAAGCATTACAAAATCTCCAAGATAATTAAAAAAAAAAAACGACAGAGAAAGAGAATAGATTCTCTTCTATTTCATATTATGTTTCCTTAAAAAAGTTCCAATTTGAGTTTTCTAATAAATTCTTACTTTTTTTAGGACATTATTCAAATGAAAGATCTTATCGAAAACTTACAGCAGCTTGCCAAACAAAAGCGAAGAGAAAAAAGAGTAAGGGTATTACTGGCATAAAATCTACAATTGGAGTCAAAAAAGCATAAGCTTCAGGTAATTTCCCCAAGAAAAAACTACTTGAATAAAGGACAGAGTTAATACAGACCAAGCTAAAGATATGAAGCATAAAAAAAAATGTTGTTCTTTAATAAAATGAATTGTATTTTTGCTTTTTTTTTTTTGAATTCTAATTTTTTTATTTTTTATTATCTTACTTATTATTATATATATTCTTATATATATAAGATATGATTTATTATATATATTATTTAATATCCACTTTTTTTTTTTATACTTTTATATTAAAAATGAAATCTAAAAGAAAAAAGAAATATGGTCTAACTTGACAAAAGTAAATATCTATATAGAATAACAAATGGGGCGTGGCCAAGTGGTAAGGCAGCGGGTTTTGGTCCCGTTATTCGGAGGTTCGAATCCTCCCGTCCCAGATGATATCGATTCAATTCATCACATTGACATGAATCGATATCATAGGTTTTTCGCCATAAACCAAAAATAAAAAAGGCTGTTCTTGGGTGGGGATATATTGTTCATTCATATAACTTTCAATTACTTATTAATTATTAAATAAATTAATATACGAATTAAAATTAAATTTGATAACTATTCGATAAAATAAAAAACAATGACTATTCATTATATAATATTTTAATTTAAAAAGGAATAAAAATCTATGGAAAGACAAGGGTTCAATTCGATGCTGTTTACTAGAGGTATGCTGTTTACTAGAGGTTTAGAATACAGGTGTGGTTTAAGTAAATCAATAGATAGTTTTGGTATAGATAGTTTTGGTCCTATTGATGAAAATAACGGTGGAGACCCATCTAGTTTAACTGATATGCATAATAACATTCATAGCTGGAAGAACAATAGTGAAAATTGTAGTTATAGTCATGGTCATGCTGACTATTCAGCAGATGTGAACAACATACATAATCATAATTTGCTATTTGCAAAAAGTCTATCCGTTTGGGATAGTCATAATAATAGTTATGACATATATTATGCTTATAATGATGATAGTTGGACTTATAACATGAATTGTTGCATTTGGAATTATCTTCGTTCTCAAATCTGGGAGGATATTGACAAATCCATTAATTGTTGCATTTGGAATTATCTTCGTTCTCAAATCTGGGAGGATATTGACAAATCCAATGCCAGTTACCGTGATATGGACTTTAAGAGTTACATTTGCGATAGGGGCCAAAATACTAGTGAAAGCCATAGTACAAATATAATAATATTAAGGAACACAAATGCTAGAAATCAGACAGCAGATCCAGATGATGCAGATATATCTGATGGATCAGATATATCAGATCCATTGGAGATAGATCTATCTGATCCATCCGATACAGATTATCGATACGATCCATTTGCTGATACATCAGATATATCAGATCCATTGGAGATAGATCTATCTGATCTATCAGATACAGATTATCCATATTATATGGATGGATCTGATATATCAGATCCATTGGAGATGGATCTATCTGATCCATCAGATACAGATTATCCATATTATATAGATGGATCTGATATATCAGATCCATTGGAGATAGATCTATCTGATCTATCAGATACAGAGGAGGATCTATATGGTATATACGATCTAGATGAGATCTATTATCTGGATGGATCAGATAGATCAGATCCATTGGAGACATTGGAGACATCAGATCTAGATGAGATCTATTATCCGGATGGATCAGATAGATCAGATCCATTGGAGACATTGGAGACATCAGATCCAGATTATATAAATGATCCGGATGGATCAGATAGATCAGATCCATTGGAGATATCTGATACATCAGATACAGATATATGTCAGAAGGATAGTGATGATAATAGCAAAATGGATATGCTGGCTAAAATGAACCAATATAGTCATTTATGGGTTCTATGCGAAACTTGCTCTAGCTTAAATTTTAAACAATTTTTAGTAGCCAAACTGAGTATTTGCGAATACTGTGGTGAGCATCTGAAAATGAGAAGTTCAGATAGAATCGAACTTTTGATTGATCCAGGTACTTGGAATCCTATGGATGAAGACATGGTTTCTCTGGATCCCATTAAATTTGATTCGATTGAAAAAATTCCAATTCTTCAATGGGATCCCATTGCATTCGACTTGATTTTCGTGGATCCTCCCGAGGAAGAGGAAGAAGATCAACCTTATATCGATCGTCTTGATTCTTATCAAGAAAAGACAGGATTACCAGAAGCGGTTCAAACAGGCATAGGTCAACTAAATGGTATTCCTTTAGCAATAGCTGTTATGGATTCTGAGTTTATCGCGGGTAGTATGGGATCCGTAGTGGGTGAGAAAATAACTCGGTTGATCGAATATGCTACCAATCAACTTTTACCTCTAATTATAGTCTGTGCTTCCGGAGGAGCGCGTATGCAAGAAGGAAGTTTGAGCTTAATGCAAATGGCTAAAATTTCTTCTGCGTTATATAATTATCAAATAAATAAAAAGTTATTCTATGTAGCGATACTTACATCTCCGACTACTGGTGGGGTAACCGCTAGTTTTGCGATGTTGGGGGATATCGTTATTGCGGAACCAAACGCAACCATTGCATTTGCGGGTAAAAGAGTGATTGAACAATTGTTGAATGTGGAAGTGCCTGAAGGTTCCCAATCGGCGGACCTTTTATTCGACAAGGGAGTATTGGATTCAGTCGTACCACGTCATTTTTTAAAGCAGTTTTTAACGGAGTTATTTCAGTTCCATGGTTTCGTTCCTTTGACTAAAAATTTGGAAGATTGAATAAAAACAATTTTAAACTTAGTTTTACGTTATTTTGCACTAAGAATCTATTTTTTATTTCCGCCTTTTTGTAACTAGTTTGTAGCTAATACCTTATTTTACACTATTTTATTTAAACTAATTTAGACTAAGAATATATTTTTTATTTCTCCTATTTAGTAACTCTGATATATAGACTATGGATCTAAAAGACTTGAAAAGATTTTTGAAAAACCTGTGGATCTGGAAAAAAAGACACTGTAAAAGATTTTTGAAAAACCTGTGGATCTGGAAAAAAAGACACTGTATTATTATTACAGTGACACATATTTTCCTGCATGGAACTTACCTTTTAAGTATATTAAAAGTAATAGTTCTTCTCCTAGAAAGAAGCCGCCCGTATCCGCCACACATCCTGGTGGATTTATTTATTTTATGTTTTGCGGCCTTTCTTTTTAGGAATATCTTTTTCGTTTTGTTTTTTTATTTCCTTAGAACAATTTTGGATTATTTACTTCAAATGATCCGTGAATTCATTAAGGACGAGACAAACAAAAAAGTTTTATGTTCCTATGTGTCAGAAACTACTTGGATGGACACTATCCCGGGTTTCCAACACGTTTTTTTTCGAATTTTAAGTCATGTCAGTTTTTTCGTGGGATTCTTTTCTCTCTATCGTTTCTATAGCAATCTTACTCGGATGAACATTTTCGATGCACCGATTAAATGGCTCTTTGTGCTACCAAATAAGATTGTTTCTCTGCTTATCACTGCAATTGTCAGTATCCTAAGCGGTATCATGTTTCAATATATTAATTATTGGACTGTAATTGGCGGAACTAATTTTTTCGATAAAAGAAAAGGAGTGCTATATATTACTCGTTACAGACTTCCTATTCCTGGAATAAGTAGCTCTAATGTTCGCCGCATTTTAATAAAAGAAATTTCGTGCCTCATACTAGTAACTAACCGAATCTGGGGTGATGTCCTTTATATTGAAACCAGAAAACACGGGACCTTGCCGATGACTCCTACTAAAGATGGTCGTAGATATATGCTTGCAAAACATGCTTTGGAGTTGTCCAGATTCTTGAATATACCATTGGACATTATTTACAAAGAATACTAATAAAAAAGCGAGTTTAGCCGATCGAGTTTAGCCTATAAAGCGAGTTTAGCCTATAATAATTAATATATTATAGGCTAAACTCGCTTTTTTATTAGTATTTACTTGTAATAGAACTTATGCTTGATAGAAATATTAGAATATATAGAATATTCTAGAGTTGAAAAATGAGATGAAACTGAGGACGAAAAATGGCAAAAAAGAAAGCATTCATTCCCCTTCTATGTCTTACATCTATAGTCTTTTTGCCCTGGTGCATCTCTTTTACATTTAAGAAAAGTCTGGAATCTTGGATTACTAATTGGTGGAATACGAAAGAATCCGAAATTTTCTTGAATACTATTCAAGAAAAAACTATTGTAAAGAAATTCCTAGAGTTCGAGGAACTGTTCCTCTTGGATGAAATGCTAAAGGAATACCCGGAAACACATTTACAAAACCTTCGTATCGAAATCTACAAAGCGACCATCCAATTGATTCAGACGAACAACGAAGATAATATCCATACGATTTTTCATTTCTTTACAAATATAATATGTTTCCTTATTCTAAGTGTTTATTCTATTAGGGGTAATCAAGAACTCATTATTCTTAACTCTTGGGTTCAAGAATTTGTATATAACTTAAGTGACACAATAAAAGCTTTTTCTATTCTTTTCTTAATTGATTTCTCTGTAGGATACCATTCGACTGGTCTTTGGGAACTAATGATTTGGTCTGTCTATAAAGATTTTGGATTTACTCCGAATGATCATATTATATCTTTTCTTGTTTCTATTTTGCCAGCCATTTTAAATATTATTTTTAAATACTGGATTTTCCGTTATTTAAATTGTGTATCTCCGTCGCTTTTATCGATTTATGATTCAATTCCATTCCGTGAATGACTGAAAAAAGGACCCACTGATCCAATTCTAAAATTTGTTTAGCTTTTATATAAAAGCTAAACATTCCAAATTTCACTTATTCATTTTCGTTTTACTCGTATTCTTCCTATATTATAGGCAAATAATTGGAGTAAATAGCAGAATCATGGATAGGGAACTGTGCCAGTTCCCTACCTAATCTTATTGTAGAAATTTTCAGGATCAAGGATTGGACCATGCAAACTAGAAATGCTTTTTCTTGGATAAAGAAAGAGATTACCCGATCTATTTCCGTATTGCTCATGATCCATATAATAACTCGAGCACCCATTTCAAATGCATATCCCATTTTTGCCCAACAAGGTTATGAAAATCCTCGAGAAGCTACCGGCCGGATTGTATGTGCTAATTGCCATTTAGCTAATAAGCCCGTAGATATTGAGGTTCCACAAGCGGTACTTCCCGATACTGTATTTGAAGCAGTTGTGCGAATTCCTTATGATATGCAAGTGAAACAAGTTCTTGCTAATGGTAAAAAGGGGGCTTTGAATGTAGGAGCTATTCTTATTTTACCAGAGGGTTTTGAATTGGCCCCTCCTCATCGTCTTTCGCCCGAGATTAAAGAAAAGATGGGTAATTTGTCTTTTCAAAGCTATCGTCCCACAAAAAAAAATATTCTTGTGATAGGCCCCGTTCCTGGGAAAAAATATAGTGAAATTACCTTTCCTATTCTTTCTCCAGATCCTGCTACTAAGAGAGATGTTTACTTCTTAAAATATCCTCTATACGTAGGCGGGAACAGGGGAAGGGGTCAGATTTATCCCGACGG
>CAWUDS030005370.1:0-55413 GCA_963859935.3 Lathyrus sativus | reverse complement strand
CTTCTGGGCTTGTGCCCCTTTTATGGAATTATTGTTTTCCTTTCTAAGTTTTGTGTGCGTGCATGATTGTTATGCTTTTTCGCTAACTGTTGGCTCGTTTTGCCGAGCTCCATTATGATGTGAATGTTTATTGTTTTGTGGGGACCTTTGCTCGGTGCGTGTTGCACGGTAGTGTGGGGAACTATCCGGATGCCCGGGGTAGCTTCCTGGGCGGACAAGAGTTAGGTCACGGTTGTGATCTATCCTGTAGGCTTGAACATCCCATCGCGAGCTGGGCGTTCGGCCGATTATGATATTGCGGCGGCGACTCTCGATCGAGGGGGTGCCGTCGAGCGGGCTATTCTCTTTTTGTTCGGGGAGGTATAGTGCCCGCTAGGGTATGGTCGGTGAGGTGTAGCCGTATCAGTCCACCCTCTTGTTCGCGCGGGTTGTCCCTCGCGGGCAGTGTTGTTTAACTGTAGTATTTTGTTATCTTTTCAGCGTTCCATGGTCGAGCTATATGGTCCCCGTGTAAGTTTTTGAGGTAGTAGGTTTTCGAAGGGAGGACAAGGCTGGATGGAAGCCAGGGTCCTGCCCGACAGAGTCTTCTGCCTGACGAAAGAGAGGACAAAGACTGGCTGATGGGCAGCCAGGTTCCTGCCCATCGGAGTCTTCTGCTTGACAGAAGGAGGACAAAGACTGGCTGGTGGGCAGCCAGGGTTCTGCCCGGCAGAGTCTTCTGCTCGACGAAGGGAGGACAAAGATTGGCTGGTGGGCAGCCAGGGTCCTGCCCATCGGAGTCTTCTGCTCGACGAAGGGAGGACAAAGATTGGCTGGTGGGCAGCCAGGTCCTGCCCATCGAAGTCTTCTGCTCGACGAAGGGAGGACAAAGATTGGCTGGTGGGCAGCCAGGTCCTACCCATCGGAGTCTTCTGCTCGACGAAGGGAGGATAAAGACTGGCTGGTGGGCAGCCAGGGTCCTGCCCATCGGAGTCTTCTGCTCGACGAAGGGAGGACAAAGATTGGCTGGTGGGCAGCCAGGGTCCTGCCCATCGGAGTCTTCTGCTCGACGAAGGGAGGACAAAGACTGGCTGGTGGGCAGCCAGGGTCCTGCCCATCGGAGTCTTCTGCTCGACGAAGGGAGGACAATTGTGAACAGTGTCGCCATGGCGGAGGGCATTCGTGATCTTGAAGTTTTGAGAGATGAAGCTTTGGTTCTCTGCTCGGAGGAACGGGGAGCTTAGTTTCCCACAGACGGCGCCACTGATCTGACCTGATCAGAAGGGGATCACTGGATGGCCACACTCCGTTAGGCTGCTTCCTGTTCACCGGTGGGGAGGAGGAGGAGGGGGTGTACCTGCAAGGCACTCCGATGCCAAAGTGAGAAAATGGGCAGAGTGACAGCAAATACAGAAAGTTGGTAGAGAATTGAATTACCTGGCCCTCTTGGGGAAGAGGGTATTTATAGAGAGACCCCAGCGTTGGGCCAACGGTCATTTGAGTTGGGCTGGATGGCCAGGCCCATTCAAATGACTGCTAGGGCTTACGTGGCGTAGTGAAGACCGAAATGTGGTCTTTGCCCTAGTCCAACTGCTCCGTGATCTCCGGAAAGTGGGTTTGACCTGCTCTTTCGGAGATGGGTAGTTGGTGGATGATGTGTCCCCACGGAGGGGAGCACGCGGAGAACGTGTGGAAGGCACGTTGTGCTGCCCGACGGGATGGGCACAGGTTTTGCCCACGGGATGGGCACCTGCCCGACGGGAGGAGGTTCTGCCCTGACGGGATGGGCACAGGTTCTGCCCGACAAGATGGGCACAGGTTCTGCCCACGGGGATGGGCACCTGCCCGACGTGAGGAGGTTCTGCCCTGACGGGATGGGCACAGGTTCTGCCCACGGGGATGGGCACCTGCCCGACGTGAGGAGGTTCTGCCCTGACGGGATGGGCACAGGTTCTGCCCACGGGATGGGCACCTGCCCGAAGGGAGGAGGTTCTGCCATGACGGGATGGGCACAGGTTCTGCCCGACAGGATGGGCACAGGTTCTGCCCACGGGGATGGGCACCTGCCCGACATGAGGAGGTTCTGCCCTGACGGGATGGGCACAGGTTCTGCCCGACAGGATGGGCACAGGTTCTGCCCACGGGATGGGCACCTGCCCGACGTGAGGAGGTTCTGCCCTGACGGGATGGGCACAGGTTCTGCCCGACAGGATGGGCACAGGTTCTGCCCACGGGATGGGCACCTGCCCGACGTGAGGAGGTTCTGCCCTGACGGGATGGGCACAGGTTCTGCCCGACAGGATGGGCACAGGTTCTGCCCACGGGATGGGCACCTGCCCGACGGGAGGAGGTTCTGCCCACGGGATGGGCACAGGTTCTGCCCACGGGATGGGCACCTGCCCGCCGGGGGAAGGTTCTGCCCATGGGTCCCTGCTCATCAGTGTGGTCCAATTGGGCCCAACCTCAGTGGGATTTTGGGCCTTCTCGATTGTGGGCTAAGCCTCGGCCCAGTCCAGAACAACACCCTTAGGCGAAAAGAAGTTTGATGAGTTGATGTTATTTTTAGGTTTTTGAGAAGAAATTTTCTTGATTAGGATCACACTAAAGACTTTGGATGGAGATGAATGTTTCGAATAACCAAGTCGAGTGCCTTGTATTCAAAACATTCGAAACGAGTGTAGGAGGGGTTCCCTTCTCATTCCTTTTCCACCACTTTAAAGCTCATGGCGTGTAACCCCAATTGTATCTTTATTGTTTTTTTGGATTTTTTATGAGAAAAATACCACTTGACGTTGGATCAAGATTTTTATTGCTTTTAAACATATTTGAAGTGATGCGAACAAGTTTGATGACGACGCACAAGGTGATCGACTTACAAGGGTGAAAATGGCTCGATAAAATCGAGAGTTTATTTTTGAAAATAGTTTTTGGAACCAAATGTCAAAAATGACCATAATAATATCCACATACAATGGCCCTACAACCACATCGAATTAATCGGCTTAAAAATACGAATAAAAACAAGACATGAAAAAAAAAACGGCGAACTTCTGAAAAAAAAAAATTTTTGAAAACTACAAAACAACATGAAATGAAATGTCCCATTTCATGTGTGAATGGAATATGTCGAAAAAACCGCGAGAAATAGCAAAAAAGTGGGAAAAAAACAGGGGGTTGACACGACCACCCGTGTCAGGAAGTGCCCACATCATTGATTTTGGAGGTAAAACAGGGAGTTGACACGGTCGCCCGTGTCAGCACCCTTGGGAGGTGCGCAGGATGGAGGTTAAAACAATAGGCTGACACGGTGACACGGCCCGTGTCAGCCCTGCTGAGTGAAAAAAAATTGATTTTTCTCTTGTCCTTGTTTTTTACAATAGTTATTTGTCACTCTTGAGATTTTACCACAATATGTTCAACATAAATATCACTCAAAAGAGAAAATAAGAACAATGCAAAATATGTAAAGAGAGAAAAGTTTGAAATAGAAGACACCCAAGAGCTACTATTCTCTTTCTAATTACTAATAGCTTTTGTTGGATGTGCTCTATGATTCACCTCATTTTTCTGGTTTTCTATCACCTTCTTGTTCCCTCAATAGTTTTTTTCTCTCCTTTTTCTCAAATCTATTTTTTCCCTTAATGATGTTCTCAATGTTTCTCAATGTCTCTCAATGTTTCTTTTTCTCTCTTGATTTTTTTCCTGGTTTTTTCCTCCTATCTCTTGCTATACATCCCTCCCCCTTTGTTTGTTGCTGCTCCCTCTCCTTTTAAGCTCAGCGCATTAGGGTTTTCACTTGTTTCAAAACTTCATATTTTCATTGAGAAATGCCTCTTACCACTTTCTTGGTGCCAAGCCCAATTCTTTCTATTTCCATGAATCCTACTTTGCTGTATTTTTGCTGCTACACTTGCCTAGCCTGTCTTTTTTCCTGTTGCATTTGTCTTGTTCCCAAATCTGAACCCATTTGTTTGCTTGTGCTTGGACTGTCCTTGTGGTCCATGTTACTACCTTTGACATAATTTTGAAATTCTGATATGTAGATGCATCACCATGAGTTCATTCCTTTGGTTTTGTGACATGAATTGTTTGGTTATGAGGCATTAAAATTTCCCATGATTAAGCATGCATAGCCTTGTTCATGAAATGTTCCAATGTTAAGGTGGCTCTTAATTATTTTCCTTGGATGTTTGTAGGCATAATGAGGAACATGTAGACTTGATGGGGCATGAAGGGTACCATAGCATGAAGTTGATGAGAAACTTGAATTAAGATTAGAAATGGCTTAATTTTCTAAGCATTACTTAGAGTTAGAAACTTTGTAATAAATGTGACATTCTTTCAATGTCATGAAATTTCCTTTTGTAATATTCTTGAATCTAATCTTGAATTCATGAATCTTGAATTTGGAATGATGTATATCCCTTATGCCATTGAATTTGAAAGGGATGAAGTCTTGAATTATGAACTTGTGATCTTTTGAATTCCACTTGAACATAGAATTTGAAACAAAGTTGGATGAAAAAATCTTGAATTAGGCCTTGCACTTCATGTTCATTAGGAATATTGATCTTGAATATCCTAATATTTTTCGAGTAACTTCTCCTTGAAGAAATCTACATGAGTAGACTTTTCAACTTGAACCAAACCTTAGATGATGAACCTTTTCTTCAATGTAGCCCATGATAGGCAATTTATCTTATTTGAAATGGAAAACAACGAACCGACCCAATCCTTACCTTGTGAACCCACATGCTCGATATGCAATAGAACGATGTATGATATGACGAATGTAAAGTATGAAAGGCTAAAGGTGAAAATGAGGGTGTGACAATAGGCACTTACAAAAATAAACAGAACATCTGTTGAAGCTACTGCATATCCTTTTACCTAATTCCACGTGGAGGACAACCCAATTAGAGGAATGGCCTACTTCTATATTAGCTTCCCTTATGGTTGCAACATTATCCAAAGTAGAAGAGGTACCTAGTATCTCAAAACCAAACCAGTTATACTTTCTCACATCAAACGGATCCATGAGCTCAATATTCCTTAGAGGTATCTCATCATCTTAGAAGATATTCGATTGCCTAAGACAATCAAAACCAACAGGTTGGGTCCCACACATGAGACAATCCTTAATCTTCGTATCACTAGGATCCCGGTCTAAAATGGTATGGTAAGTCCTGATGAAATTCTGAGCCTCTTCCTTGTTCAAGGCATCAACTTCCCTCTTTAGTGAAGGAAAAGTAGCGAAAGTTGATTCCCTTATAGTGGTGGAGGAAGTAAACACGGAACTAGCTGCACAATTGCCTCCAACATTATCATCATAAAGAAGGGTATCAAAGGAAGAACCATTAAGGGAAGTTTCTCTATCAATAAAACCGCCAAAAAATCACTCTGACTTAGAAATATAAGACACAATTATAATGATGAGAACAATGATCATCAACAGAATGGTAGGAGTCTAAGTTAGCATGTGTTTTGTTCTAACTAAAGTGGAGGAACCACTATTTTCAAAATCATTAGACATATTTACATGGTGACCATTTGTATGAGATGTGATACCCTAAACCCCAAAATTTCATTTTATGGATATAAATCGTAGAATAATTTATATAATAAATAGTATACAAAACACAGGGTATCACACATTACTCATAACATGCATTAGAAAATTCCCCATACTTGGGTAACATGTTTTAGAAAATTCCCATACTTGGGTAACATGTTCAGGATTCACACTAAAACTTTAAAAACCAAAAACATAATATTATTTTAATTTTCAACCCCATCCTTGATATCAATGTATCATAAATTTATTTAGGCTAAATCCCTAACTAACTAACATATGTCAGTAACACAACACATAATACTAAGATGGCCTTCTACACCGTCTTCACTAAACCTCCTCACGAAGCAACTACTCCTCAGTCTCATCCTGACGGTATCTTATTCAGAAGTACATCATACAAACAAGAAAGCAAAGGAGTGAGAATACATTTTACAAAAATAAACGGCATAAAAACAGCATGGTAGTACAACACAAGCATTCATAATCATCATTACAATATGGAAAATACCATGTTAATTTATACAATCATACATCAATGCACATGAGTGTTATGCAATGCATGCTAACCTCTACTCTGTATGGATGTGGTACTAAACATTGAACTCATATTATATTCTGGAAGTATACGCGAGCTATGCTTGGTACCATAACACTCTCTCTAGGATCAACAGTCTAGAAATACACGTGAGCTACATTTGTACCATGACACTCTCCTAAGTTTTATAGTCTATGAGTCAATGTGAGAAAGATTCGTACTACAATACTCTCCTACAACTCCTAGGAGTATATGTGAGCTACGTCCATACTACAACACTCCCTTAAACGCAACCTACTTCCATGCTAGTATGGTATATCAACAACCATCAAAAATAATTCTCCCAAACCTCCTTCCTCTTTGAAACACTTTTATTTTCATTACCACAACCATACAGATACAACATGAAATTTTATTCAATAGGGGACAGATGTTAGACCAGATATTGAAACAATTTGTCCAACTTCTTAAACCACAATGACAATAATAAAATAATAATAATAAAACAGTACAGAAGCAGTAAAATAACACAAGAGATTGGTAACCTAGTTCAATGAAACCATACCTACGTCTACGGGGGCACTCTACCAAAGAAAGGAAATTCACTACTTTAAATTAGTAAATTTATTCTTACAAGAACCACCAAACCCTATGATGTTCAAATCCTCTTCCTAATCCTAGTGTCTTTATATTTAAGGACTCCCCCTAAATATGAGAACCTACTTACTTTCTTCTCAATTACAGAACTCATGATTGGTGTTGACAATTCAATGAATAATGTTGAATATTACAACTCAGATAAGACAAACCTTCTACCAAGTTACTAAAACATAGAGGTGTACAACATTAGATTCCACACTAATCCACTTATGGCATTATCTTAGAATACAAGAAAGAAAATACTCAGCCCCTAGCACAAAAAAAACCTATTTTTTGTGTACCAAAACTCTTGCCAAACAATGAGAAATAAATCTCCTTATATGGAATTGTCTTCTGGGCTTTTTCTCCTTGTGGATATGCTTTTAATTCGTCTAGAAAATAGCTGAATCAATTGGTTATGTTTTTCTCCTCAAATTTTTCCAACAAACGATATGATTTGTTCTAATTCAAATTCAAACTTAAATCACATTTTTATCTAAATTGAACAACTTCAGCTGTCAAACAAAACAATAAAACATTGCTACAATAACTGCATCAAATCTGATTGAAAACCAATCAGAAAATATGCGACAAACAACATCCAACATAGCATGTTGTTAAGGCCAGAAGTTGCACATCACATGCTAGAACATCGGGTTCAAGATGTTAAATTGGTACATCCAAAAACAACTCTTCTCCTTGACTTGCAGATCTTCTATTATGGAGAGAATCTTTGATAGACAAAATCAGAACCAACTGCAATTTCCATCTTTCTATTTTCAAGTGATTAGATGTTGCAGCCCACATGTTAGAACATCTTGTTCAACGTGTGTCCTTTTTGCACCATAACCAGCTTGAGAAAGTTTCATGCTATTTTGCATAATGCAACTAATCCCAAAAGGACCAACAATCCCCCCCTTTGGCAAATTTTGGCAAAACAACTCTTTAAGCACAAAATAGCAAAGTTTCAAAGACATCCTTAGACCAATAATAGTAGTATTAGAAGATCCATCAGAGCATACAGTAGAAGCAGCAGAAGCAACAAAAACCAAAACATAATTCATAAATTATGAGGCAGCTGCACACACACACACACACATAATATCATGATTTTTCTACATGCAATGCTCCAAAATATAGACATGTAATCATTCAAGATGAGTTAGTCATGAATGTACACATTGTTAGTAGTCAGTAGTCAAAAATCAGAAGCTACTACTAACACACATAATACGACTCACAAGGGCCAGATTCCATGTCAGATGCTTCAGAATATGATCACAAAAATAGTTAGCACCTTATAGTACTAAACATATCAGAGATCAACATATTAGATCTTCATTAGTCAGACAAACTATCCCCTACACACCATTAGTCCCTATTTTTTCCACAATATGGAAAAGCTCTTCCTCAAAAATTTAGTTGGTCGGTTAACTCATAGATAAGTGTGTTATTGCATCACACAATACGGGAGTAAGCAGACAAAAATGTTTGAACATTAGACCTTGACATTTAACAATTTGGTGATACCAGGCTCAGAAACTTAAGTTTACATCACCATTAAAACTCAACAAAATACCCATGTAAGGGCTAAAATTACAAATGAAAAGAAAAATTAAGGTGATGTAGTTTTAATAGCAACCAAATACAATAGATACCACATGTCATACCAGATGTCTGGCACATCCTGGTTGACACCAACAAACAACTTACTCTTCAAAACTATTCTCCTTCTCTTTAGCTTCTTCTTCTCCTCCTTCCTTATTTGACAATATTTTGACCGAATCATCCACCTTATTCTTTCTAATGGTACTTGAAGTAATTATTGATTAAAAATTCTTTGACATTTCCATCAGTTCATGCAAGACCTCCTCTTTGGTGGTTTTGGAACCAATGGGTAACTTCCACTAGCAGCATGACCATGACTTCTTGACATTTTAATGTCAGTAACATGATCCAACAAAGATTTCATACTCCAAAGTCAGCGAGCATGGCTTTTTATTCTTGATTTAAATTGCATGCAATATTTTGGGGTGTTGATTTAATATGACTCCAATTATTAAACATGGAAATACAATGGGGGGTTTTCACTGCATAAGAGTCAACATGTTTCATTGTCTGACTAAAAACATGTTCTCTATAATTTAGATTGGCCTTTGTTCCAATATGAAAAATAAGCTTGGCCAAAGCAGGAGTGATGCTTGAGCTATGGTTGGTTAGAACCCAATTTGATGCACCTATTCTATTTAGTACAACATATTTCACACTCAGACTAGAGGAAATTAAGCTTTTCTTTGGTCACAGCTAGACTTGATTAGCATTAATTTCTCTAACCAATTTTCCCAGAGAGGGAACACTGTCAGATGCAGCATATTTGCTCCACTCTAAATAGTCATTAATGACTTTAGGTGGGAACTTCAAATAACATCCTCTAACAAAGACTTTACATAAATTTTTTGCTTCCTTCCTTATTGTATTCACTTGACATATTAACAATAAATATTGGACAAGCTTTTCATAGCAAGAACCAATGTTTGTTAGAGTTTTCATTAAACCAACTTTCTTTAGTAAATCCTAGATTTCTTTATAGTCATGAGTATCTTTACTCATCTCTTTTTCCAAAGCAACTCTTCTTTTGCATACAAATTTCTATTTATAACACTTTCTTCAGAGTGAAAGGACACATTGTTCAAAGGAGCAGCAGGAATATTCATAGGCACCATTTTTCCTCTAATATTCTTTTTGGGTCAATTGAAACTACCATCTTTCTCTTAAGAGTTTTTCTTTTATATACACTTTCTTTTAATTTCTTCTTCATGTTATGTTCATTATACATAGTTTTAGCCAATCTTTTCATAGCATGTTCTTCATCTATTTCGGTTTCTTCTTCAACACCCACCACCTCTTTAACCTTCTCTTTAGTGACCTTGTCTTGAGGTCTGGATACACTATTAATGAGACTCTTTCTTATATGGGCAATAGAAATGTTATCATACTCATTTGTTTCATCATTATTTACCCCTTGTCCATCATATATTTCACCAGGAGAATCTTCACCACTTCCTTCATTGTTTCCATTAAATGTCTTACTCAACACTTTAACCTCTACTTAATCTTTATTCTGATCAATCTTAGCATTATGGTCTTTAGAGAAAGCATGAGTTATCATTTCCATCCATAAGAGCATCCATAATTGAATTAATGGGATGTTCAACTTGGGGATCACTAGATGTTGAAACAAATGTTTCAGCATCTGGTTTAACAAGTTGATCAACGGGCTGTTAAACATGTGGTCTCACATCTTGTTCCTTACTAGTGATTTTATAAAGATTAACTTTATGAAGGTGAGAAAATACTTAGAAGGGGGGTTGAATAAGTATGAAGATTAAAACTTAGAAATAAAAACTCAAGTATTTTTATCCTGGTTCGTTGAACTCAACTACTCCAGTCCACCCTTCCTAGAGTGATTTGCCTTTCTCAATTAAGGACTTAATCCACTATTTAATCAACTGATTACAATAGTAAGCACTTAGAACAACTGTTCAAAGTCTTCTCAAGAACTACTGATCCTAACTGGATCTTCTTAAGGTTTACAATCAAATGTAATACAAATACAAGTGTTTAAGATTGCTTCTATAAAGCTTTATCACAACTGTGATTTTTCACTTAACTATTAAGAACAAAGAAATTAATTCTTAGAAAGAATATGAATAGTATGAGAGCTTGAATGTTGATTTCTTTTTGATAAAACGTCAACTGAAGAAATTGGTGAAGTCTTGCTTTTATAGGCAGCTGATCCAAGGTGAGCTTCACGTTGAGAAGAGTGTCCAAAAGGTCTGAGCCTTTTTGTCTTCACATCAAGTGACCTTTCCTAGAAGAAGAAAGCACAGAAAAATCCTTTTTGTTTGTGTTCTTGTGTCTAGCATAAATAAGGAAAGAGTCGTTTGGATCATTCCAACGGATATAAACTTTGAATAATTCTTCTTCAGTTTTCAGCAAATTCATCAGAGTCTAAATTGATCAGAGCCTTCTGATGATGATCAGAGTTTTGCTGAATCAGAGTCTTCTGCAGCATGTGTGCTTTTAGTGTGTTTAAGATCAGAGCATATTTAAAATAGATCTTCAGTACTGGCAGCTTTAGTACTTTCAGAATCTTCTGTAGTAACTATGCTTTGAAAAACTCTTCATACAGAATTCTTCTTTGGTTCAGATGCTTCTGACTTGCTTCAGATTCTTCTGGAGCTTCTGCTTCAGATCCTTCTGGAGCTTCTGCTTCAGAATCTTCTGGAGGCTACGCTCAGGATCTTCTGTTGGCAGCAATCAGAATCTTCTAATGGATGCATCTGGCACTTCAGAGTCTAGCTAATTTCTTATGTTCAATTATGATTTGCTTCTGGAGTGTTAATTCCTTTACTATCTGCAGTAAAAACTCTCAAGCAAATTTTAGAGTATATAATTCTTAATTACAAAATTTCATAATAGTTATCATCAAAACATAGAGATATTATTAAGAACCAATATGTGTTCTAACAATCTCCCCCTTTTTTATCATGACAAAAACATCCGAAATTTTGTTTAATTGAAAATATGATAATTATAACTCCCCTGAGATGATGAATCTCCCCCTGAATTAAATACAAATAAGGAATAGAAACTTCCCTTTTGTCTTGAGTAATTTTCAGAGTTAGATCTTGATTGTTCTTTTAACATTTGAGAGTCAGAGTGTCTTGCAAACTTCAGAGTCAGGCTTTGATAATTGTCAAATGATCTGAGAGTCTCAGAGTTTCTTTTACAGAGTGTACTTATCAAATGTTCTGAAATACTCAGATTTAATGTTAGATAAAATAAATATGTCTGAAGTTTCATTCTGGTGAAGCTTAATTAAACAGTTCAGATCTATATTTTCTCCCCCTTTTTTGTCATAAGCAAAAAGTAAAAACTTTAAAAAGACAAATAAAAGGAAACAGTAAAGAAGATAAATCACGTGGAGAAAACTTTGAGATTTCATTCAATTCAGTTCAGAGCAAAAGTACATGCATCAGAAGATATTCAGAAATACATAAGCAAACATCAGATGCAAAAACATCAGAATGAAAAAAAATGAAAAACTAAGAGTGTTTTGACAAAAGCATCTTCAACAGATCCGTGATCTCAGAGGAGGACTGTTCTTGCTTTGACATCCACTTAGCCATTGTTTCATTCTTCTGATCCTGTTTTGACATCCAATCAGTCATGTCTTCAGACTTTTTATCCTGTTTGGCCATCCAAGACTTGATCTCTGATTGACCAGCTTCCAGAGCAGCAATTTTATCCTCAAAATCTGGATGTTCTTTCTTAATCTCATATGAATAAGGTTGAACATTTTCTGGAGCTTGAACAGAGTCAATTTCCATAGGGTCTGTAGAGCTTGGAGCATTAGAGCCAGAAGGAAGTTCTACCAGAGTCATGGCCAAAGGGTTGTCTTCAGATGCAGATGCAGTAGTTTCTTCTGATGATGGAGGAGCATCTGTAAGAAGTAAAGGTCCAGATCTCTTGACAGTCCAGAACAGACTTCTTGCAGCTTCAGCAAATCTGAGCTTCGCATCATCAGAACATATGTTCTTCAGATTTGATGCTACAGTGTTGAATCTGTTGATGAATCCATTCCAGATGACATCAGATTCTTGTGCATCCATTGTTGCTAAACACTTCTTTTGTACAGTACCTAAATACAACTGTATTTCTTGCAAAAAAGATTGAAATAAATGATCAATATTAAGTCTAGGTTTGGGATGTAACAGAGTCTCCAATGTTATTGGTTTTGGTTGGGGAGTAGGTGAAAAGATGGATTTCTGAATGGAGATCAAAGGAGGAGGGTAGTATGGTATGAAAGGAATTTCAGGTTCATCAGGTTTGGATCTGTTTAAAGCATTTAACATATTTGGTTTTGCTTTGGTGCAATAGGAAACCACATCAAAGGGTTTATTGGAGTAAGGTTGGAAGGCAGATTTTGCAGGTTCATCAGAAGCAGCAGGTTTATCAGATGAAACAGGTATAGCTGAAGTAACAACTTTTGCAAATTTAGCAGAATATGATATTGTTGCTAATGAACCTACATCTGACATTGATTGAATATAGGTGAGAAGCACAGACGGTAGGGTGATTGTAAGTTTGGGTTTCAAGGGAGTGATAGGGTCAGATGGTTCAACTCTGTCATAGAAATCTTTGAGTTTAAAACCATAGGAGAGATTGTGAAAAAGAGATGATAATTATGCACATGAGATAGATGTTCTTGGGGTAGCTATTGGGTTAGGATTTGGAATGAGGATTTCAGCTGATGGATTAGGTGTGGGAGTAGGATCTGGAATAGGAACTTTAGAAGATACAGGGGGTTCTGGTTGGTTTACCTCAGAATCTCTGTGAGAAGGAGAGATTAGAAAATCTGGGTGAATGTCATATTCTGAGGAATTTGATGAAGTTGTTGGTGTGCAAGAAGTAGAAGACACTTGAAAAACAGTTTTCAGAGGTGTAACATCAAGAACTTCTGTTTCAGGGATGTTGGTTCCAGATGGGTTGGTTGACTCTGAAGGATTTTCAGAGGGTTTTGATGTGGGTGGATCAGATGAAATTTTTATTGGTTCAGATGAAACTGGAACAGAGTCAGTGGGTTCAGATGTTTTGGATGGTGGATTATCTGATTGTGGTTGTTTCTCTTGTTGTTGTGTTTGAGGTTCAGATGATTTTGGTGGTTGATGTTCAGAGTCTTTTTCTGGTAGAGGTTCAGATGATTTTTCTGGTTGTTTTTCTTGAGGTTGGTGTTGTTGTTCAGATGGCTTTTGTTGTGCAAATGGTTTTGTTGTTTGTTGTTGTTCTGTGGGTTGTTTTTCTGATGGTTGTTTTTGTGGTACAGATGGTTTGGTTGGAACCTCTGGTTGTGGAGTCTGAATTTTTTGTTTTGTTGTTGTTGGTTGTGGTACAGAGGGTTGTTGTACAGGTGATATGGAAATTGGATTAGAAGATTTTTGTGGAGATGGAGTAGAAACATGAGGTGGAGCAGTAACAGATTTATTTTGTGTAGAGGGTGGTTTTGGAATAGACTTAACATTTGAATCATTTATAACAATAGGAGTTGCAGAAGATACAGAAGTTTTAGTACCTTTGATTTTGATGTGTTTAGCTGGTACAGAAGGAGTGTCTCCAGATTCTTTCCTCTTTAGCAGCTTCTGTGGCTTCTCAGCAATCTTGGGCTTCTTCTGAACAGGTGCAGCTTCTGCTTCTGGTTGAGTCCTCTTTCTTGGTGGTTCTTCTTCTTCTACAACAGGCAATGGTTGTCTTGCTCTCTTTATAATATCTGCAGGAATATGCTTTCCTTCTTTCTTGCACTCATCAATATATCTTACAACAATTTCCCTTGGTTCTTCAGCATAGAACAGAGGGTAATCATCTACAGGAGTTCTCTTCTGACTCAGTTCAGAAATGTTCAGCTTCTCGGGAGCTGTTGTGATTTCTTCCACTATTTTGAGTCTCTAAAGACTTTTGGCATTCAGAGGCTTTCCCAAAATAAATTCCAATTCCTCTGTGACTCCAGCAGCGTATAGAGCAGTTACAAGTCCATTCTCAATTAGAAGATTTGAGATTAACCTTCCAAAAGGAATCCAGGTTTTGATCTTCTGACCTTTTTCTTTCACATATTCTCTAGAGGCATTTATATGATTCCAAAGATGCATAAAAAGAATATATGGAAGATCTACCTTGGTGCTCTAACTTAAGCAATACATAAAGTAGAGTTGTTCATTATTGACATAGTCTGGAGAGTTGGTTGACTTCCTGTGATGAATGCATCCCATGAAAATCTTAGCCCAGATCTTGTAGTCAGGCTTCAGATCCTTGAACTTATTAGAAGCTTGTCCAGCAGTCATCACTTCCTCATATACTTCATCCATATCAACACGCCCAGCTGGCAAGTGTGATACTCCATCTGTTTCCTCATAGCCAATGAGTTTTCTAATCAGATCTTCTGTTATAATTATCTCTTTGTCCAGAATAGAAGATAAAATAAACTTGGGATATACAGAAGCATGGATCCAGAATTCTTTCACAAGAAAGGGGTAAACTGGTCCAAAAAGTCTATCAAAATACTTCACCCATCCTTGAGCACCTATAATGGAGCGAAATTCAAACCCATTCTCAGCAAGTGAATCAAATTCCACCATTGATTCACATAGAACTTCCAACTTTTCAACAGGTGTGAGCAATGTTCTTTTTGGTGGAGAATAAGGAGTTACGCCCATATTAGCAGAGGTAACTGCAGCCATTGTAGATTGAAATTGTGCAGCAGTTGATGATGAAGTTGCCATTGAAGATGATTTTGTCACACGCTTAGGATTTTTATGAAGAGAGAAGAGAAGATGGAAATGCATAAAATGTTTGAGATGTGGAAAGTGTGAATATGAAGAGAATAGATGTATTTATACTAAAACACATAGGCATACAAACAGTCAGATAAAGCACGTTTGAACAAAGCATTTAATGAAAAGAATAAAAATCATTTCAAGCATTTATTGCTTCTGACAATTTGGGGGGAAAATCAAGATTTTCACTATTCAAACTTCACCTCAAACGTCTCTTCAGTAGTGTACACGCCACCTTTGTAGATTTGGAGTGACACGTGTTTGCTTGCATGTGTTCTGAATTCTCTTGAGAAATGAAACGTTAACCAACGTTCAGATCCTCTAAGGATTGTTAGTTCAGAGTTTCACAAGAAAATAAATAAGCAATCAGAAGAAATACTTCAGAGGATTAAGCATTTTTGCATCTGTAAAATTTGCTTCTGATAAATATCATTCTGGACAAAAATCCATACCAATATTTTTCAGAATAAATTTGAATCTATCTTCAACAAGGGGTTTTGTGAAAATATCTTCCCATTGATGATCTGTATCAACAAATGCTAAATTTACGATTCCCTTTTGAACATAGTCTCTGATGAAATGATGATTAATTTCTATATGTTTTGCCTTAGAGTGTAAAATGGGGTTCTTAGACAAACATATAGCAGAAGTATTATCACAGAAGATAGAAATGTTACTTTCAAATATTTGATAATCTTCTAGCTGACTTTTCATCCAGAGCATCTGCGTGCTACATCCAGCAGCAACAATATATTCTGCCTCTTTGGTTGAAAGTGCAATTGTGGGTTGCTTCTTGTTGTACCAAGAGATTAGATTTCTTCCTAGAAATTGACAACTTCCAGAAGTACTTTTCCTTTCCACTCTGTCTCTAGCGTAGTCAGCATCACAGAATCCAACTAATTTAAAATCATCAGATTTTCTGTAACACAAACCCACATTAGAAGTACCTTTCAGATACCTTAGAATCCTTTTGACAGCTGTCAAGTGTGATTCTCTAGGATCTGATTGGAATCTAGCACACAAGCATACACTGAACAATATGGCAGGTCTAGAAGCAGTTAAGTAAAGAAGAGATCCTATCATACCTCTGTAGAGCTTTTGATCTACTTTCTTACTTACCTCTTCTTTGCCAAGTGAGCTAGTTGGATGCATGGGAGTCTTTTCCAGCTTACTATCAGTCATGTTAAATTTCTTCAGAAGTTCTTTAACATATTTGGTCTGATGTATGTAGGTGCACTCTGGAGTTTGATTGACTTGGATTCCTAGAAAGAATCTCAGTTCTCCCATCATGCTCATTTCAAATTCTGCCTGCATACATTTAGCAAACTCCTTTCCCAGCATAGTATTGGTAGATCCAAATATTATATCATCCACATAAATTTGACAAATTAGAAGATCTTTCTTAATTGATTTACAAAAGAGTGTTGTGTCCACTTTGCCTCTGATGAAATTTTTCTCCAGAAGAAAATTGCTCAATCTCTCATACCAAGCTCTGGGAGCTTGTTTTAAACCATATAGAGATTTCTTTAGTTTGAAAACATGATCTGGAAATTTTTCACTCTCAAAACCAGGAGGTTGGTGGACATAAACTTCTTCTTCTATAATACTATTTAGAAAGGCACTTTTAACATCCATCTGATACAGAGTGATGTTATTTTCTGCAGCAAATGAAATAAGAAGGCGTATTGATTCTAACCTTGCCACTGGAGCATATGTTTCAGTGTAATCAATATCTTCTTGTTGACTATACCCTTGAGCAACAAGCCTTGCCTTATTTCTTTCAACTTCTCCTTTCTCATTTAGCTTATTTCTGAAGACCCATTTTGTTCCAATTATATTGAATCCTTGTGGTCTTTGAACTAAATCCCATACATCATTTCTGGTGAATTGATTTAACTCTTCTTGCATGGCAATAATTCAATCATTGTCTTGCAGAGCTTCATCTACAGAAGATGGTTCAATTTCTGACATCAGTCCAAATAATGATGCTTCAGATGATCTTAGAAAGGATCTTGTTCTGATGGGATCATCCTTCTTTCCAATAATGACATTCTCTGGATGAGAAGCTTTAATTATGGATGATGATCCTCTAACAGTTGATTCTTCAGAAATGTTTAGATTGTTCATCTGAGAAGTTAAAGGACTAGCATCTGGCGTTGCTTCTGCTTCCTTCACTTGAGCTTTGTCTGCCTCTGGGACTTCAGAGTCTGTGAAGACTACTTCTCTATCTGCAGAGTTTTCAGACTGCTTTGGCTTTTTATTGCCAAGCTTATCATCAAATCTAACATGAATAGATTCTTCCATAATCTGTGTCTCAGTGTTGTATACTCTGTAGCCTTTAGAGCGTTCAGAATATCCAAGCATGAAACACTTTTGTGCTTTGGAATCAAACTTGTTCAGATTTTCTTTAGTATTTAACATATAACAAATACATCCAAAAGGATGAAAATATGAAATGTTGGGCTTTCTGTTCTTCCACAGTTCATATGGAGTCTTCTCCAAAAGAGGTCTTACAAACACTCTATTCTGAATGTAACAGGCTGTGTTGATTGCTTCTGCCCAAAAGTGTTTTGCCAGATTTGTCTCATTGATCATGGTTCTGGCCATTTCTTGCAGAGTTCTGTTTTCCCTCTCTACAACCCCATTTTGTTGTGGAGTTCTAGGACAGGAAAAATCATGAGCAATGCCATTTTCATTAAAATATTTTTCAAAAAATTTATTTTCAAATTCACCACCATGATCATTTCTGACTTTTATAATTTTGAAATCTTTTTCATTCTAGACTTGCTTGCAGAAGTCAAAGAACACAGAATGTGACTCATCCTTGTGTTTTAAGAACTTTACCAATGTCCATCTACTATAGTCATCAACAATGACTAATCCATACTTCTTGCCTCTGATGGATGCAGTTTTCACTGGTCCAAACAGATCAATATGAAGTAATTCTAATGGTCTGGAAGTAGAAACAACATTTTTTGATTTAAAAGATGATTTTGAAAACTTCCCTTTTTGGCATGCTTCACAAAGAGCATCTGAGGTGAACTTCAGTTTAGGAAGTCCTCTGACAAGATTAAGTTTATTAATCTGAGATATACGTCTCATATTAATATGCCCCAATCTTCTGTGTCAGACCCATTGCTCTTCATTAACAGACAAGAGGCATTTAACATTCTGAACTTTAAGTTCTGAGAGATTTATTTTATAAATGTTGTTTTTCCTCTTACCACTAAATAGGATAGAGCCATCCTTTTGACTAATAGCTTTACAACATTTTTGATTAAAGGTAATATCATAACCATTGTCACTTAATTGACTTATGGACAATAAGTTATGCTTTAACCCTTCAACAAGTAAAACATTAGTAATAGAGGGAAGTTTACCATTTCCAATGGTGCCAGATTCAATGATCTTGCCCTTCTGGTTCCCTCCAAATTTCACATCACCTCCAGATCTAAGCTCCAGGCTTTGGAACATAGACCTTTCTCCTGTCATGTGTCGTGAGCATCCAGAGTCCAGGTACCATGATTGGTGTCCTGACCTTGCTGCTAAGAACATCTGCAACAGGAATTATTTTACTTTTAGGTACCCAGATCTTCTTGGGTCCTTTAGGGTTAGTTGTTCTAAAGGTTTGTCTAAACTTCTGTTTTTCAACATAAGGTTTATTCTGACTAGCCTTAGATTTAAACACATGAATATTCTTTTCAGAGAGTGTTTGTTCAATATCATTCAAGTGACCATATTTAAAGTGTGAATATAAAGGAGTTTTCTTGATGATAATTTTATCAACAGGTTTTGGATTTAAATCCTTTCCAGAGGAGGATTCATATCCAATTCCTTTTCTGTTATTTCTGCTAACTCCATAGATCATAGAAGCCATTTTGCTTCTGTCTATGCTTTTAGCAAGAAACTTCTGAAAGCTATAATCATATTTTTCCAAAATAGTTTTGCATTCAGATTCAGTTTCAGAATCAGAGTTTTGTTGAGCTAATTCAGAATCATTTTTCAATTTTAAATTCTTTTCATTTAGCTCAGCTACTTCTGATTTGAGAATATTATTCTCAGATACAAGATTGCTTAGACACTACTTATATTTGAGCTTAATATTGTTATAGCTTTTCAGAACCTCTGATAACACTTTGATAAGTTCTTCTTTAGTGAGTTTAGCCATTACCTCTTCAGCGTCAGAGTCAGATTCAGAGTCAAATTCAGATCCTGAAGTTCCTTCCTCCTGATCTTCTATGTCTGTCATCAAAGCTACATTGGCACATTCTTCTTCTGACTCAGATTCAGACTCAGATGTATCTGAATCATCCCAGGTGGCCATCAGAACTTTTTTCTTCTTATCAAATTTTCTTTTAGGATTTTCTTTCAGCACCTTTGGACATTCATTTTTGTAATGTCCAGGTTCTTTACATTCATAACATACAACCTTCTTTTTTCCAGATCTTCTGTGTCCAGAAGATTCTTTTCTTTGGTCAGGCTTCCTGAAGTTTCTGAACTTCTTTCCTTTATGCTTCCAGAGTTTGTTTATTTTTCTGGACAGCATGGATAGTTCATCTTCATCTTCAGATGAGGATTCTTCAGAGCTTTCCTCTATTACCTGTAATGCTTTAGCAGATTTATTAGATTTTAAAGCAACAGATTTACCTTTCTTTTGAGGTTCATCTTCCTCAAGTTCAATTTCATGACTTCTTAGAGAGCTGATCAGTTCCTCCAAGGAGATTTTGTTCATATCTTTAGCCATCTTCAGCGCTGTCACCATAGGTCTCCATCTGGTAGGTAAGCTTCTGATGATCTTTTTCACATGATCAGCAGTAGAGTATCCTTTGTCCAGAACCTTTAGTCCAGCTATAAGTATTTGAAATCTGGAGAACATAGCTTCAACAGATTCAAAGTCTTCCATCTTGAAGGCTTCATACTTCTGGATCAGAGCCAGAGCCTTTGTTTCCTTGACTTGAGAGTTTCCCTCATGAGTCATTTTTAAGGATTCAAACATGTCAAATGCAGTTTCCCTGTTTGTGATTTTTTCATACTCAGTGTGAGATATTGCATTCAACAATATTATTCTGGCCTTGTGGTGATTTCTAAATTCTTTCTTCTGAGCATCTGTCATAGATTTTCTGTCTATTTTCTTGCCATTCCCATCAGTGGGATGAACATATCCATCTATGACCAGATCCCATAAATCAGCATCATATCCAAGGAAAAAAATTTCAATCCTGTCTTTCCAATAATCAAATTTCTCCCCATTAAACATAGGGGGTTTGGTGCTGATTCTGTCCCTTTCTTCATATTTGTTGTTGTAACACGGTGGGAGAACTGACTTTAAACAATGTTGCGGATAGCAAGAGTCGCCACCGACTTTTATTTTATCCATAAGGAAAGGTTATAAAAGAACAGGAAAGACCTTAGAGAATATTTTGGGTCCGGGGGGTAGGTTATGAAAAGGGAAGGTATTAGCATCCTTTTCATCCATGGTTATCCATGGGCTCTTAGGTACTTAAGCTCACTTTTGAATTGTTTTGAAATTGTAGTGTGTGAATAGAAAATTTTCAGAATAGTTAATAAATAATCCATGTAAGGATGTGTTAAGAACTTGTTTGAAAACTTGTTGAAAATTTGTTTAAGTGCGAAACAATTTTGAAGTGAGCAAGCACCTAGGAGTAACCTACCCTAATGTTTAAAGGTCTTTCTTATTCTTCATTCTTTCCTTTAGTAAGACTATCCCTACTATAATGGAGTAGGTAGTCCTTACTTTGGATGTTAAGGGGTATGTGAGGGACAATTTGACTTTGAAGGCCATTGTGGGATGTAATAAGCACATATAAGGGACCATCATCATTTTTCGAAAGGGACTTGATTCGTAAAGGCAACCATAAGGGACTTTGATGATTTTTTTATTTGAGGGACTTGCTTTATACACCCCACTTAACCATTATTCGTAGGCAACTTGAGGGATATCCTTAGGAAGTGAGACGGCGATTAAAATCGACTTACGTGTGTGACGTGTTTATTTTAATTATCTTTATTTAAAAGTGATCTAAATTTATTTTAATATTACATACATGTTATTACACTCCCTAATTACTAACCATAATAATAATTAAATAATTAAACAACTTTACATCCAAGAAACAATTACAAAATAATAAGCAAAATAATTAAATAGCAAAGATAAATAAAATATAAATAAGCAATAATAAATAATAAAGGGGGTTAATTCTAAGTTTACTCGGCAAGACATCGCATCTTGTGCCTACGTATCCTTACGGGAGTGGAATCAGAGTAATCGTAGTTCCCCTCAATAGGGAGGTTAGAAACTTCTTGACTGTGGTCAAGGTCTCAAGGGGAATAAACGCATCTTAAGGACACGCTTACGTGGAGTGTAGAAACTCCAAATCTCTACGTTGAAATGTTAAGTTGTAATTAGGGTTAAATTAGGGATTCCACGGCGGGAAACCCTAAAATGAGCGCGGCGGCTCTTTGACCTAATGCTAAGGGTAAAATTGTAATTTTGCCTGCGGCGAGGCATTTGTGAAAATTAGGGTTTGTAGTTTGTAGTTTTGAGGATTTGAAATTGAATGTGTGAAGTTTTACGGACTATTGGCGCGGCGGCCAAACAGTTAGACCTAACCTTCGGATGTGTGCAATGTGACAGAAATAATAGTAAACGCGTGAGATAATTGAATCATGCAAACAGAGAGATAATGTCATAATTTAAACCATGCAAGCAGAAATTTAAAGGCAGAATTTAAAGAGCGATTGTTAAGTTCGCGAGGTTACATGAGAGGAGCAGATACAATATGATAATGAAATTTGAATTGAACAATGATAAAATAAAATAAATAACGGTTCTAGTTATTATTTTAAAAAAAAGATTTTAGTTATTATTTTAAATTTATCTAAAAAAAAGTTTTTCTTAAAAATAATAGGTTTTCATATTAATTTGGAAAAGATGTTAATGTTATTTATTTTAAAAAACAGATTTTTATATTATAACAAATTTTAATAAATTAATGATAACAATAATAATAATAATGGTAATAATAATGATAATAATGATAATAATAATAATAAATAATGATAATAATAATAATAATAATAATAATAATAATAATAATAATAATAAAGCAATAATGAATTTTAAATGTGCCAAATAACCCAACAATGTTGCTAACGCAGAAATGCGCTCATCGCAACCAGATCTAAATCGGACGAAACAAAATTTATCGCAAAGAAAAAGAAATTAAGCAAAAAATAGTATTATTGCTCACACAAAAATGCGATCATCGCAACCAGATCGAACTAACACAAATGTCACGCGTCATGCACACAAATGTGCAAACATCGTATCGACATAATTCGATCAAAAATCTTATATATATAAACTCTAACAATTTAAAAATTATATATATATAAACGTAACAGTAATAGATAAAGAAAAAGAAATAACGGTAATAGATGAAGAAAAAGAAATAACGGTAAAAGATGAAGAAAAAGAAACAACAGTAATAGATGAAGGAAAAGAAATAACGGTAAACGATGAAGAAAAAGAAACAATAGTAATGGATGAAGAAGAAAACTAAATAACGGCAAACGGCACTCACTCCTCTTAGGTTTTTTTCATTCTCTCTTTTTTTCCAACAAGGCAACACATGTATATATAGGGAACAAATTAGGGTTAACACCAAATTGTCAATAATGTCCCTAAAGCCCATTTTAAAGCCCAAACTAAATAATTAGTTAAGAAAAAATAAAATTTAAATAATTTAAAATAATTAAAATAAACTTAAAATAAAAACTAATAATCCTATTGATTCCTAAAATAAAAAATATTATAAAAAGAACAAAATTTTTTTCAATATTTTTTATTTTATGATTTTTTGGATATTTTTATGAATAATTTAGAAAAAAGTGAAAAAAATAATATTTTAAAAAATGATTTAATTAAAATACGAAAATAATAATTAAATAATAATAAAAAACTATTTTTGTTATTTTTTTAATGAAAGATAGAAAAATTTAGAGTAAAAATAATAAAAAACAAAAAAAAAAAAAAAAAAGTGACAAAGGTGAGATTCGAACTCTCAACCTCTCACACTCATAACTCCTTACACATGTCCTCCTGCCAATTGTGCCATTTTTACTTTTTAGAAAAAAAATGCATGCCATATGATATTTACCTGCAAAAAGTCAAACGACTACACAAATTTGTTAGTAATTGATTAAATGCAATGAAATGCGACGACAAATCTTAGGGCAAAATTTGGGGTATTACAGTTATTATGATAATATTTCTCACCCAACCTCTCTTTGATGTTGGCAAAAAAAAAATCATGAAGTTTGACTTTGGTTTGACCACAGTTGACCTCAGTTTGACCTTTTAACTGCATTGACTGCTTTTGACTTATCTGATCATCTGACTGAGCAAACTTTTGAGAAAAGTCTTGAAACTTGACATGGGGGTTCTTATACACATATAAGATGTTATGAAGCTCACTTGAAGTCTTGGAAGTCCATTTAGCCTGATTAAAGTCAAAACCCTAGTTTGGATGCACTGCTTATGAGGTGCATTGTCTGAGGGAATTGTCAACTCTTCTGACCAATTGTGAATTTTGTGAACCTTGTGAACCTTCTTGGAACACAAAGTCTTGTATTGTGAGGGCAAATTTTGGGGTGCAACAGCTGCCCCTGTTCAATTTTCTGAAACCTGAGGGGTTAGATTGGTATATTTGCCAGTCGTAACCTGGAAGGTTGAAGGGGATTGAACACAAAAGCCCAAAAATTTGCACTCACCAGTGCATGGAGTGATATTGATGGTTGGTTGAACATGATTGAGTGGGCTTAAAGATGCCACTAGGGGAAAGTTCTTCAGTAGTATAATGAGAACTGTCAGGAGTCTGGAGTAATACTGATGTAACAGCATGTCTTCATGAGGATAGAGCAATCAATAATGATAACCCTAAAGCAGTCTTGAAGTGATAAATCTGACCTCAGGAGGATAGAGCAATCAATAGCTCTAAAGCAGTCTTGAAGTAATAATGGCTTCAGGAGGATAGAGCAATCAATAGCTCTAAAGCAGTCTTGAAGTAATAGAATGGCTTCAGTAGGATAGAGCAATCAACAGCTCTAAAGCAGTCTTGAAATAATAATGTGATATGTCTTCAGGAGGATAGAGCAATCAATAGCTCTAAAGCAGTCTTGAAGTAATGATTTCAGGAGGATAGAGCAATGGATAGCTCTAAAGCAGTCTTGAAATAATAATGTAATTTCAGGAGGATAGAGCAATGGAGAACTCTAAAGCAGTCTTGAAATAATTAGATGGCTTCAGGAGGATAGAGCAATGAATAGCTCTAAAGCAGTCTTGAAGTAGTAATATGACCTCATGAGGATAGAGCAATGAATAGCTCTAAAGCAGTCTTGAAGTAATAGGATGATTTCAGGAGGATAGAGCAATCAGTAGCTCTAAAGCAGTCTTGAAGTCATGAGAGGCTATCAGGAGGATAAAATAACCCTGAGGTTACAATAAAGCAGTCCCAAAGTAATAAGAAGCTCATCAGGAGGATAAAGTAACCCTGAGGTTACAATAAAGCAGTCCCAAAGATCATAAGATTGTTTGTTGGATAATTAACCTGAAAACAAGGTAGCATTCTGTATAACAACATTAGTTTATGCTTTATGTATGCATGTATGACATGATGCACTTAGGTAATGTACTATAGACATATATGTTATGGTATGATGTAAATGATGTATGTATGCTATGACACTGCTGGAAGTGTCTGGATATCCTTGTATAACAACTGCTGGCCAAGGAAAATAAATCCCGATTCGTTGTTGAAGAATATATAACCCTCCGTCTGCTGGGGATAACAAGGTATAGATAACCTCCCGTTGTTGGGGATAACAAGGTATAGATAACCTCCCGTTGTTGGGGATAGTAGGGTATAGATAACCTTCGTTTTCGTTTGATAGTAGGATAAGTATAACATCCCGTCTTCGTTCATCGTGCCCTTATTGGAAAGTAATTTCCCGTATATCCGTATGAGGATAAAAGAGATGGATATAAATTCCAGGGGAGATTAGACTTTGTGAAAATGGATTAGTCCTACTGATGGTTTGTAACTGTCTTGTAAAGATGAACCGGCGAAGCTTCGTTGAAATCCTTCCCTCGTTCGTCCTTAGTAAATACTATTACTGCATTTTCATGCATTTCTGGTAAACATCAATCATATTAAAAGCATACATGCGTTTCTGGTAAACATCAATCATATTCAAAGGCATACATACATTCAAACACAACCAATGGACGTTTCGCTTATGTAAATAGGGTAAAAGTGAATCTGGATTCAAAAGATGGAATTTATTTATATCAAAAGTGACCCATACACGGGTAAGTTTGTACAAGGAGACATAAACCCTAGTAAGAGAATTTTGTCATGAAGCTTTACAAAAAGAATCAGCTATGTGGGAAATAATCCTATTGAGTTTCAATTCTACTATTGCCACTCAAGTATCTCATCTTCTTGTTGTTGAGACGGAAACGATTGGATTGAGCTTTATCTGTTTGAGCTTGAGTAAGTAGTACAACTGGTTGCAGTTTCATGAGTGATCCAAACGAGACATAGTCATACGCTTTAATCCCTAACTTTTGCCTGGATTGCCCTTTCAGGTTTTCAATCCACCGGGATACCCTTTTTTGCCCAAGCCGCCTTTTCAGGTTTTCGACTTGCCGGGTGTACATCTTTTTATATATATATCCCTAATTTTTGCCCAAACCCTTTTGGTTTGCCGGGATGCCCTTATTTTTGCCTAGGCCTGTCAACCTAGCGGGTCTCTTTTTATGCGTAGTATTTTTTAACTATGTCTGCGTTTACAGGTTGTGGGAAGTCTTCACCATCCATTGTAGTCAGTATCATGGCACCTCCTGAGAACACTGTCTTGACTACAAATGGTCCCTCATATGTTGGAGTCCACTTGCCCCTAGGATCACCCTGTGGTAATATGATACGCTTGATTACCAAGTCACCAGCCTGATATACCTTTGGCTTAACCTTCTTGTTAAAAGCTTTGATCATCCGTTTCTGGTACATCTGGCCATGACAAACTGCTGCTAACCTTTTCTCATCAATCAAATTTATCTGGTCAAGTCGAGTCTGAATCCACTCATCTTCATCCAAGCCTGCATCCGTCATAATTCTCAAGGAGGGGATCTGAACTTCAATAGGCAGAACTGCTTCCATACCATAGACTAAGGAGAATGGGGTTGCCCCTGTTGAAGTACGTATTGTAGTACGATAACCATGCAGAGCAAATGGTAACATCTCGTGCCAATCCTTGTAAGTAACAGTCATCTTCTGTACAATCTTCTTAATGTTCTTATTAGCAGCTTCAACTGCCCCATTCATCTTTGGACGATACGGAGAAGAGTTGTGATGCTTAATCTTGAACTGCGTACAGAGATCAGTAATCATAGTGTTGTTCAGATTAGAGCCATTGTCAGTGATAATCCTTTCAGGGATACCATACCTACATATGAGATTATTCTTAATGAACCGAGCCACAACATTCTTAGTCACAGATGCAAATGAAGCTGCCTTTACCCACTTCATGAAGTAATCAATAGCAACCAGGATGAAACGATGCCCATTAGAAGCAGTAGGCTTGATCTCACCAATCATATCAATGCCCCACATGGCGAAGGGCCAAGGAGCAGTCAACACATTCAATGGAGATGGAGGTACATGTACTTTATCAGCATAGATTTGACATTTGTGACATGTTCTGGAGTGTTGATAGCAATCAGCTTCCATGGTAGACCAATAGTAACCTGCTCTCAAAATCTTCTTTGCCATGGTATGACCACTAGAATGAGTGCCAAAGGTCCCATCATGCATCTCTTCCATAATTTCTGTAGCTTCCTTCTTATCCACACAACGAAGCATAGTTGAATCATGATTACGCTTATACAGAATGCCATTACTCAGAAAGAACTTAGCAGAAAACCTTCTCAGGAACTTCCTATCTTTGACAGATGCCCCTTCAGGGAACTCCTGAGCTTCAAGATAGTTTTTCACTTCATAGAACCAAGGCTTCTCCTCTGCCCCTTCAGTGTCAATCTCATTGCAGTATGCAGGCTTCTCAAATCTATCAATGGTAATCTTGGGAGCTTCATCATCCCAGCTGATCTCAAACATAGATGCTATGGTGGCCAATGCGTCTGCCAACTGATTCTCTCTTCGTGGAATATGTCCAAAAGTAATCTCTTTGAAATGTGGGATCAAAGACAACACATGCTCTCTGTAAGGAATGAGATTATCATGCTTTGTATCCCAATCTCCTTTAATCTGACTTACTACCAGAGCTGAATCTCCATACACCTCAAGGAACTGAATCTTCATATCAATAGCAACTTGCATACCCATGATACATGCCTCATACTCAGCCATGTTATTGGTACAATAGAAACAAAGTCTGGCAGTAATCGGGGTATGACAACCTTCAGGGGAACTAATCACAACACCAACACCATTACCATGTGCATTGGAGGCACCATCAAAAACCATAGTCCATCGGGATCCTTGTTCAGGTCCGTCATATTGTCCAGGTTCTTTGGTAACAGACATAATGTCTTCATCAGGGAACTCAAAATTCATTGACTGGTAATCATCTACTGCTTGATGAGACAAATGATCAGCAACAACACTCCCCTTAATGGCCTTCTGAGTGGTATACTGTATATCATATTCCGTCAAGATCATTTGCCATCTTGCAATTCTTCCGGAGAGAGCAGGTTTCTCAAATATGTACTTGATTGGATCCATCTTCGAAATCAACAAGGTAGTATGGGTCAACATATACTGTCTTAGTCGGCGAGCAGCCCATGCCAAAGCGCAACAAGTTTTCTCGAGCAGTGAGTATCTTGTTTCACAGTCGGTAAACTTTTTGCTAAGGTAGTATATTGCCTGCTCTTTTCGACCAGACTCGTCATGTTGCCCCAATACACACCCCATTGAGTTGTCTAATACTGTTAAATACATAATCAAGGGTCTTCCATCAACTGGTGGCATTAAAATTGGAGGTTCTAGCAAATATCTCTTGATTTCATCAAAGGCAGTCTGGCACTCATCATTCCATTCCATCACCTGATCTTTCCTCAACAACTTGAAGATTGGCTCACAGATGGTAGTTAATTGGGAAATAAACCTTGCAATGTAGTTCAATCGTCCCAAGAAACCTCTAACCTCCTTCTCAGTACGGGGAGCTGGCATCTCTCGTATAGCTTTCACTTTTGCAGGATCCACTTCAATACCTTTTCCACTGACAATGAAACCCAAGAGCTTTCCAGATCTAACTCCAAAAGTACACTTGTTTGGATTTAATCTCAACCTGTATTTCTTCAACCTCTCAAACAACTTGTGCAGATGATCAAGATGTTGTTCTTCATTCTGAGACCTGGCTATCATATCATCCACATATACCTCTATCTCATGATGAATCATATCATGAAACAAAGCCACCATAGCACGCTGATATGTTGCCCCTGCATTCTTCAAACCAAATGGCATTACCTTATAGCAAAAGGTGCCCCACTGTGTCACAAATGTAGTCTTCTCCATATCTTCAGGTGCCATCTTGATTTGATTGTAACCAGAGAAACCATCCATAAAAGAGAATACCTTATGCTGAGCAGTGTTGTCTACCAGAATATCAATATGAGGAAGTGGAAAGTCATCTTTAGGGCTAGCCTTGTTCAGATCTCTGTAGTCTACACACATACGTACCTTACCATCTTTCTTAGGAACTGGTACCACATTTGCAACCCACTGAGGATAAGAAGTTACGGCTAAGAACCCTGCATTGAATTGTTTCATTACCTCTGCTTTGATCTTTTCTGACATTTCAGGACGCATACGACGAACCTTCTGCTTCTTTGGACGACAATCTTCTTTCACTGGCAAACGGTGAACCACAATGTCTGTATCCAACCCTGGCATATCTTCATAAGACCAAGCAAAGATCTCCACATAGTCACGTAGCATCTGAATCAACCTGCTCTTGACACTGTCCTCTAAATCAGCCCCTATCTTGACCTCTTTTCTGTTTTCTTCAGTTCCCAGATTCACAACTTCGACTGGCTCTTCATGTGGCTGTATAGCTTTCTCTTCTTGTTGTAACAACCTAGCAAGCTCTACAGGTATTTCACAATCGTCCTCGTTTCCGTCTTCAGTTTGATAGATCGGATTCTCGAAATTGTAATTGGCAATAGTAGAACTGTTATCAACTGGATCCAGAGTGGATGAGGATTTTCATTTTAGTGACGTGGGTGTGTGTAAGAACACATAGCTGATAAAGCAAAAATAAAAGAAAAAGAAAGACAAGGAACACAATATTTACGAAAACGAAACGTCCACTGATTTTATTGAATGAAGTATGCAAATGAAATGACAACCCGTAACAAGCACACCATTGTGCCCCGGGTAAGGCACATGGCTTGAAAGTTTTAATTGTTCCAGAAATTATAAATTTAAAAACATAACACAGTAATAGTATTTACTCCTGACTAAAGGAGATAGGGATAACATCTTCAGCTGTCCAATTATTGAGTCCAGCACCCACAGTAGGAAAAATCCATGCCTCCAAGTTGTGGTCTTCATCTTGATCTCCCACAGCATTGATAACCCCTTGATTGGTGATACGAACAGCACGGGCACGACGGACAGCCTTCTGGGACTCTTCTTCCACCACAGCTTTTGCATCATTGAGGGAGGCCATTGCCATTGTTGGAGGGTTTCTGATGACCACAGGAACCTTCTTCACAGCAGGAGGAGTCACACAATCCTTAACAGCCCAGGGAACCACTTCAAATGACTGACATGGAGTTTCAATGTATTCACCTTCTACTTCCAGATACTTGAAAGTGTTTACATGGCTGACAAAGTATTCTTCCTCTCCAAAGACAGTAACAACTTTTCCATTCACCGGATATCTCAACTTTTGATGTAATGTGGAGGTCACAGCACCTGCCCCATGGATCCAGGGACGACCAAGCAGACATGAGTACGAAGGACGAATATCCATCACATAGAATGTAGCAGTAAACACCTGAGAGCCAACCTTGATTGGAAGATCAATTTCCCCATGCACTATTCTTTTAGATCCATCAAAAGCCTTTACCACAATATTACTGGGCTTCAATACCGTATCTTCAGGACTCAGCTTGTTCAGGACTTCCTTAGGCAACACATTCAGAGAGGAACCATTGTCTATCAGCACATGAGACAGGGTAGTGCCCCTGCATTCAATTGAAATATGCAAGGCCCTGTTATGATCCCTCTTGGCAGGGGTCAAGTCAGCATCAGAAAATCCTATCCCGTTGTCATAGGTCAGGTGAGCAACACAATTCTCAAACTGGTCCACAGAAATTGCACTGGGTACATGAGCCATCTTTAGAAACTTGATCAATGACTTGGCATGAGCCTCAGAACATAATAACAGGGAGAGCATAGAAATCTTTGAGGGAGTATGCCCCAGCTGATCAACAATATCATAATCACTCTTGCGAATGATTTTCAATACTTCTTCCATCTGCTTAGAGAGGTCATCAGCAGCTGGCACATCAGTAGATACAGGCTCAATAACAGGACCCTTGCCCCGAGCATCAGTGGTGGAAGTAACAGCAGGAGTAACTGCACTCTTAGAAGCAACTGGAGGAGAGAAGACTCTTCCACTACGAGTGATCTTGCTAGGTCCAGCAATATTATCAATGTCAACAGGCATATCAGGTAAAGGCTCCTGCTTGACACCATGGATGTAAACATCAGACCCATAGTGCCAAGGCACAGCTTTGTCAGATGTATAAGGAATAGGACCAGGAGTGGTAATGATCAGAGGAGCTACTCTGGCTTCAGCAACAACTTTCACAGGACCTTCAGCAGTAATCTTGATTGGGCCCTGATGAGTGATTTTAATGGGACCCTTTGAAGTGATTCTTAGTGGTACTTTGTCAACCATGTCAACCTCTTCAATCTTCTTACCCTGAGTCAGATGATCCACCATACTTTCTACAGATGCTGGTCTTCTTTCAAACACTATAGTATATTTATCCATGAGACGTTGAATCCTATCTCTCAAAATGAAGCAACTATCCGGCTTATAGGTACAATATAGACAATCTTCATGACAACCTGGAAAGATCCCAGCTTGTACTAACCTCTTTTTGATAACAGACAATGGTGTGCTCAACTCCATAACTGAATAGACATGCAGATCTTCATCAATATCTTCATCAATGGCGTTGACAGTCTTCTCGTGATTTGGCATTGGAGCTGTAATCACATTTGGAGTACCTGGTGGATCAAACTCAATTTCTCCAGCATCAATCATATCCTGAATTTTGTTCTTCAAGACCCAGCAGTTATTAGTATCATGTCCTGGACAGTTCGAATGATATGCACATCGTGCATTGGGATTGTACTTGGGAGAGGTAACATTGGGATTCTGAGGGGCCTCCCTCAGGGTAATAAGTTCAGCTTTCAACAAGTGTTGCAATGCCTGAGCCATTGACATGTTGATCTTCGTGAACTGTCTTCTAGCCCTCTGTTGGTTGCCTTGAGGCTGCTCTGTTGTTGCAGGAGTTGGATTTGAAATATGAACTGCACTAACAGACTGATGCCTTCTGTTACGATCAGGCTGACCATACACAGCATTAGATTCTCTCTTCCCAGTGGGAGGCTTCTTTACAGCACCTGATGAAGAAGTGCCCACTTGGATCTTACCACTCTTGATACCATTCTCCACTCGCTCTCCTGTCATGATCAACTCAGTGAAGCCAGATGATGAGCTTCCAATGAGATGACTGTAAAACGGACCATTCAGCGTACACATGAACATATCAACCAACTCCCTATCAGTCAAAGGGGGTTGAACTCTTCCAGCTAAGTCTCTCCACTTCTGAGCATACTCCTTAAAGCTTTCTTTGGCACCCATAGACATGCTCTGAAGCTGCATGCGAGTGGGGGCTAAGTCAGCATTGTATTGATACTGCTTGTAGAAAGCTTCAGCAAGGTCATTCCAATCTCTGATGTTGACACTCTCCAACTGATAATACCACTCTAGCTGAGCTCCAGATAAACTCTCTTGAAAGAAATGGATCCACAACTTTTTATCAGCAGTGTGGGGTTGCATTCTTCTGACATAAGACCTCAGATGCAATTTGGGACAAGAGACCCCATCATAGACAACAAATGTAGGAACTTTGAACCCAATGGGTATGACCACCCCAGATATCAAGCTCAAATCCTCAAAATCCAGCCCAGATGATTTCTGTAATTCCATAGCATCCATTCTATCCACCAGCATCTTGAATTTGTCTTCGTTAGGCTCATGGTAGTAGTTAGCCTCAGAATCAGAGTCCCCCATAGTGTTGTGGAGACTGCCTCTCTCTTGCTCAGATTCTTCAGATTCATAGTCTTCAACCTGTTCCTTGGTCTTGTCAGGACCTTTGAACCTTCTTCCCATGTTGAGCAACCCAGGAGACCTTCTAGCCTTCTTAGTCTTCTTGGCTAGCAGTGTCTTCAATTCATCCTGCCCCTTGGATAGGTTCAGGATCAGCTCTTGGAACTGTGCATTCTGTGCCTGGAGATCCTTAACTGATTGTTCAAGAGCCATTGCTGAAATAAACAGCGAGAAGATGAGAAACCTGTGCACAATTATAAACCTGTGATGCAATGATATGGGAATGCATATGCAATGTTTTCAAGGACCGCAGGATTTAAATTTGCTTAAACAAACAAGAAAGTAACTTTTTATTAGTAATAACTTGTTTTGCCTTTTAGGCTTACAAAAAATGAAAACGAAATAAGTACAAAAGATGGGGTTTTAAGTCTCCCATGGACGTTTCCTCTTTGTGTTGAGGTATGAGTTGAGGTTTCGTTCCTCATGAAGTAGCTTTGTTAGCTCTAGGATCCTTGCTTGGCTTGCTTTGTAATGAGCCTCGAAAGTATCCCTTTGCTCTTTCAGTTGGATCCATGATCTCTGCAAGTCTTCCATATCAGTAGGCATGTCTGGGTGAAGGATGGTATAAGCTGTGTCTCCTTCAGCAACAGGTTCCATGGTAACTGGTAGGATGGCAGGATATGGCATCATGAGTGTCTGAGCACGAAATCGTACCCATCTGAGATAAGCCTCCATAGGAATGGTGTACTTAGGCTCCAGTGTCTTGCTGTCAATCCTGTTTACCTTTCCCCAAGCTCGTATGAATCTCTGACGGTAACCCTGAAGATCGTTGTCGTAGTCAAACACAATGCCCTGAATCAACATGTCATGTGGACCATCGCTCCGGGCGTAACCAAACTGTCGTAAAGCTAGAGATGGGTTGTAGGTGATGCCTCCTCTTATGCCTAGAAGTGGCACATTAGGAAACTCCCCACAACGGTCAATGATGGTGACATTCTCCATAGATCTGGAGCACCAATGGATGTCTGAGTGAGAAAGTGACATGATCCTCTTGGACCATCTGAACCCTTGCTCATTCTTCATTACTGAGCGAGGAAGGTGAGAAATAAACCACCTAGAAAGTAAAGGTATGCAGCACATCAAAGTTCCTCTTGCCCTTGTAGTACGGGTGTGAAGAGAATGTAGGATGTCTCCAAGTAAGGTAGGCACTGGATTGTGACTCAGGAATATGTTGATGGCATGAACGTCTATGAACTGATCAGGATTGGGGAACAACACTAAGCCATAAATCAATAAGGCTAAGATCTCCTCAAAAGCATCGTAGCTCATAGCCTTCAAGAACATTTGAGCTTTATCCACTAATACCTTGGCAAGAATACCTTTAACTCCACTTCTCGTCTCTAGAACAATGTCAGACTTCTTCAGATGTAGAGCTGCAGCAATAACTTCTGGTTTAAGCTCCTTCTCTAAGCCTGTGAATGGCTTCTGATCAAGAACAGGTATACCCAGAAGTTTAGAGAACTCCTCCATGGTTGGAACCAGCTGATAATCAGGAAATGTAAAGCAATGGTGCTTAGGGTCAAAGAACTGAAACAGCACACTCATCATGTCTTCACTGAACCCTGAAGTAACTAGATCCAATAAGTGACCATGTCTCTTGTTGAACTGGGAATGATCAGGCACTAGGGAAACCAACTCCTTGAGCTTAGCAGGTATCCCTACAAAGTTGATCCTGATGGTGTTTCTACGAGCAGAAGCCATGACCTGCAACAAAGAACAAAGATAAATCCTTTGGTCCTTGAAATGGTTAGGGAAAATGATATGCTTATGATGCATGATGATGTCATGATGTCATGCTCAATCACAAACATGTGGCACACACAAACAAGTCACACCATAGCCCTAGGTTTAAAGGCTTGCATGAGGTTCAAAGGCAAGTACCCTCCCCTGAAGTTAGATGGTTCATCCTGTCCTACAAAAGTAACCAGGTTCTAAGGGATCTCAATATCATTGATCCTTCACAAGGGTGGTCGTTCAGAAGGCAACTTACTTGCCAACCAAAACCCTCCAAGTTTAAGATCTCAATGAGCGTAGTATCGAGTGTCAACCAACTTCAGTCTGCACCAAAGTCGGTTACCTCACTACTTTCTAAAGGCCAAGATGAGTTAACTAGGGTTCTAAAAGTCAGTTAGTGCATTGACAACATATGGCAGCCTCAATATTATCCTCAACTTGACTTAAGGAATATAAGCACCAACCAAGAAGTCGCACTAACTATGGCCACCAGATCAACCGTATCGATATACGTCGTACAGTTTCCTTGGTCTATTGCCATTTACCTAAGGTACACTAGATCCGGGTTAGGACCTTTCACACATAAGAGCACCCTAACAATATAATAATAAAGCAAACAAGGCAAACAATTTAAAGTGATCTTAATTCCTAAGAGTACCCCTCTTAAATAGATCCCCAGCAGAGTCGCCAGTTCTGTAACACGGTGGGAGAACTGACTTTAAACAATGTTGCGGATAGCAAGAGTCGCCACCGACTTTTATTTTATCCATAAGGAAAGGTTATAAAAGAACAGGAAAGACCTTAGAGAATATTTTGGGTCCGGGGGGTAGGTTATGAAAAGGGAAGGTATTAGCATCCTTTTCATCCATGGTTATCCATGGGCTCTTAGGTACTTAAGCTCACTTTTGAATTGTTTTGAAATTGTAGTGTGTGAATAGAAAATTTTCAGAATAGTTAATAAATAATCCATGTAAGGATGTGTTAAGAACTTGTTTGAAAACTTGTTGAAAATTTGTTTAAGTGCGAAACAATTTTGAAGTGAGCAAGCACCTAGGAGTAACCTACCCTAATGTTTAAAGGTCTTTCTTATTCTTCATTCTTTCCTTTAGTAAGACTATCCCTACTATAATGGAGTAGGTAGTCCTTACTTTGGATGTTAAGGGGTATGTGAGGGACAATTTGACTTTGAAGGCCATTGTAGGATGTAATAAGCACATATAAGGGACCATCATCATTTTTCGAAAGGGACTTGATTCGTAAAGGCAACCATAAGGGACTTTGATGATTTTTTTATTTGAGGGACTTGCTTTATACACCCCACTTAACCATTATTCGTAGGCAACTTGAGGGATATCCTTAGGAAGTGAGACGGCGATTAAAATCGACTTACGTGTGTGACGTGTTTATTTTAATTATCTTTATTTAAAAGTGATCTAAATTTATTTTAATATTACATACATGTTATTACACTCCCTAATTACTAACCATAATAATAATTAAATAATTAAACAACTTTACATCCAAGAAACAATTACAAAATAATAAGCAAAATAATTAAATAGCAAAGATAAATAAAATATAAATAAGCAATAATAAATAATAAAGGGGTTAATTCTAAGTTTACTCGGCAAGACATCGCATCTTGTGCCTACGTATCCTTACGGGAGTGGAATCAGAGTAATCGTAGTTCCCCTCAATAGGGAGGTTAGAAACTTCTTGACTGTGGTCAAGGTCTCAAGGGGAATAAACGCATCTTAAGGACACGCTTACGTGGAGTGTAGAAACTCCAAATCTCTACGTTGAAATGTTAAGTTGTAATTAGGGTTAAATTAGGGATTCCACGGCGGGAAACCCTAAAATGAGCGCGGCGGCTCTTTGACCTAATGCTAAGGGTAAAATTGTAATTTTGCCTGCGGCGAGGCATTTGTGAAAATTAGGGTTTGTAGTTTGTAGTTTTGAGGATTTGAAATTGAATGTGTGAAGTTTTACGGACTATTGGCGCGGCGGCCAAACAGTTAGACCTAACCTTCGGATGTGTGCAATGTGACAGAAATAATAGTAAACGCGTGAGATAATTGAATCATGCAAACAGAGAGATAATGTCATAATTTAAACCATGCAAGCAGAAATTTAAAGGCAGAATTTAAAGAGCGATTGTTAAGTTCGCGAGGTTACATGAGAGGAGCAGATACAATATGATAATGAAATTTGAATTGAACAATGATAAAATAAAATAAATAACGGTTCTAGTTATTATTTTAAAAAAAAGATTTTAGTTATTATTTTAAATTTATCTAAAAAAAAGTTTTTCTTAAAAATAATAGGTTTTCATATTAATTTGGAAAAGATGTTAATGTTATTTATTTTAAAAAACAGATTTTTATATTATAACAAATTTTAATAAATTAATGATAACAATAATAATAATAATGGTAATAATAATGATAATAATGATAATAATAATAAATAATGATAATAATAATAATAATAATAATAATAATAATAATAATAATAATAATAATAATAATAATAATAATAATAATAATAATAATAATAATAATAATAATAAAGCAATAATGAATTTTAAATGTGCCAAATAACCCAACAATGTTGCTAACGCAGAAATGCGCTCATCGCAACCAGATCTAAATCGGACGAAACAAAATTTATCGCAAAGAAAAAGAAATTAAGCAAAAAATAGTATTATTGCTCACACAAAAATGCGATCATCGCAACCAGATCGAACTAACACAAATGTCACGCGTCATGCACACAAATGTGCAAACATCGTATCGACATAATTCGATCAAAAATCTTATATATATAAACTCTAACAATTTAAAAATTATATATATATAAACGTAACAGTAATAGATAAAGAAAAAGAAATAACGGTAATAGATGAAGAAAAAGAAATAACGGTAAAAGATGAAGAAAAAGAAACAACAGTAATAGATGAAGGAAAAGAAATAACGGTAAACGATGAAGAAAAAGAAACAATAGTAATGGATGAAGAAGAAAACTAAATAACGGCAAACGGCACTCACTCCTCTTAGGTTTTTTTCATTCTCTCTTTTTTTCCAACAAGGCAACACATGTATATATAGGGAACAAATTAGGGTTAACACCAAATTGTCAATAATGTCCCTAAAGCCCATTTTAAAGCCCAAACTAAATAATTAGTTAAGAAAAAATAAAATTTAAATAATTTAAAATAATTAAAATAAACTTAAAATAAAAACTAATAATCCTATTGATTCCTAAAATAAAAAATATTATAAAAAGAACAAAAAATTTTTCAATATTTTTTATTTTATGATTTTTTGGATATTTTTATGAATAATTTAGAAAAAAGTGAAAAAAATAATATTTTAAAAAATGATTTAATTAAAATACGAAAATAATAATTAAATAATAATAAAAAACTATTTTTGTTATTTTTTTAATGAAAGATAGAAAAATTTAGAGTAAAAATAATAAAAAAAAAAAAAAAAAAAAAAAAAAAGTGACAAAGGTGAGATTCGAACTCTCAACCTCTCACACTCATAACTCCTTACACATGTCCTCCTGCCAATTGTGCCATTTTTACTTTTTAGAAAAAAAATGCATGCCATATGATATTTACCTGCAAAAAGTCAAACGACTACACAAATTTGTTAGTAATTGATTAAATGCAATGAAATGCGACGACAAATCTTAGGGCAAAATTTGGGGTATTACAGTTATTATGATAATATTTCTCACCCAACCTCTCTTTGATGTTGGCAAAAAAAAAAATCATGAAGTTTGACTTTGGTTTGACCACAGTTGACCTCAGTTTGACCTTTTAACTGCATTGACTGCTTTTGACTTATCTGATCATCTGACTGAGCAAACTTTTGAGAAAAGTCTTGAAACTTGACATGGGGGTTCTTATACACATATAAGATGTTATGAAGCTCACTTGAAGTCTTGGAAGTCCATTTAGCCTGATTAAAGTCAAAACCCTAGTTTTGGATGCACTGCTTATGAGGTGCATTGTCTGAGGGAATTGTCAACTCTTCTGACCAATTGTGAATTTTGTGCACCTTGTGAACCTTCTTGGAACACAAAGTCTTGTATTGTGAAGGCAAATTTTGGGGTGCAACAGTTGTTAATGTTAGACATTGTATTATCAGCCATAGTAACAACCAAATATATATCAAAGTATTTCTCTCTAGATCTTTACTGTCACTGTTAAGTGGTAGCACACACAGAACCGGAGCTCTGATGCCAACTGAAGGTGAGAAAATACTTAGAAGGGGGGGTTGAATAAGTATGAAGATTAAAACTTAGAAATAAAAACTCAAGTATTTTTATCCTGGTTCGTTGAACTCAACTACTCCAGTCCACCCTTCCTAGAGTGATTTGCTTTTCTCAATCAAGGACTTAATCCACTATTTAATCAATTGATTACAATAGTAAGCACTTAGAACAACTGTTCAAAGTCTTCTCAAGAACTACTGATCCTAATTGGATCTTCTTAAGGTTTACAATCAAATGTAATACAAATACAAGTGTTTAAGATTGCTTCTATAAAGCTTTATCACAACTGTGATTTTTCACTTAACTATTAAGAACAAAGAAATTAATTCTTAGAAAGAATATGAATAGTATGAGAGCTTGAATGTTGATTTCTTTTTGATAAAACGTCAACTGAAGAAATTGGTGAAGTCTTGCTTTTATAGGCAGCTGATCCAAGGTGAGCTTCACATTGAGAAGAGTGTCCAAAAGGTCTGAGCATTTTTGTCTTCACATCAAGTGACCTTTCCTAGAAGAAGAAAGCACAGAAAAATCCTTTTTGTCTGTGTTCTTATGTCTAGCATAAATAAGGAAAGAGTCGTTTGGATCATTCCAACGGATATAAACTTTGAATAATTCTTCTTCAGTTTTCAGCAAATTCATCAGAGTCTAAATTGATCAGAGCCTTCTGATGATGATCAGAGTTTTGTTGAATCAGAGTCTTCTGCAGCAGGTGTGCTTTTAGCGTGTTTAAGATCAGAGCATATTTAAAACAGATCTTCAGTACTGACAGCTTTAGTACTTTCAGAATATTTTGTAGTAACTATGCTTTGAAAAACTCTTCATACAGAATTCTTCTTTGGTTCAGATGCTTCTGACTTGCTTCAGATTCTTCTGGAGCTTCTGCTTCAGATCCTTCTGGAGCTTTTGCTTTAGAATCTTCTAGAGGCTACGCTCAGGATCTTCTGTTGGCAGCAATCAGAATCTTCTAATGGATGCATCTGGCGCTTCAGAGTCTAGCTAATTTCTTATGTTCAATTCTGATTTGCTTCTGGAGTGTTAATTCCTTTACTATCTGCAGTAAAAACTCTCAAGCAAATTTTAGAGTATATAATTCTTAATTACAAAATTTCATAATAGTTATCATCAAAACATAGAGATATTATTAAGAACTAATCTGTGTTCTAACACTTTATTCCCACTGGAGAAAGGTTTAGAAGAGATAACATTTTCTCAACAGGATTCTTTAAAAAGGGTTCAATTTTTTAGGCACTAACCTTTTCAATTTAGGTATTCCTTTTGGTAGCAGCATTCTTTGATTCTTTTGTTGAAATATCCACTAAAACAATCATCTTTATAGGTTTTGGGTCCAGGTACATAATGTATCATCATTGGTGTCACTGTTAGATGAAACCATAATTCACTTTGGCATTCCTTTCTCACTCATTTTGGTACATAATTGAGGATTTTGATTAACAGGAAGTGAAGCAGAAGTGCTAGCACAATAGGTATAGAGGGACAGGTTGCAAAGGGGAGGGATTAGATGTAAGAAGAGCTTAAATTTGAAGAAAATTTTCTCAATTTATGCGCTTCTATGAACACATGAGAGAGAGATTTTCCTTTTAAATCTACACCCCCCCCCCCTTTTAAGTTAATAGCCACATGCAAATGTCTACAGTTCCCTTTTTGGTTTTGGAAATCATTATTTACTTTAGGAATTACTTGACACTTAAGACTTTTAAGGACTATCTTCTTTATAACTTCAAGATTCATACGTTGGACGAAATGTCCTAACATTTTATCTAACTTTTCATAAATCTTACAAATCATGAGACCCTTAATTGGCAACATTTTATTTATTTCTTCTAAGATTACCATGTGCAGATACCCCTGACTTAATGATGAGGCATGATGCTGGAGCATCGTGTGAACGATGACTTCTTGGAAAGTGTACCGATAATGTCGCAGTAATTAAAAGATCAAACCCACAAGGATTATGTTTGAACAAAACAATAATTTGTGCAATATTAAATAAAGACAATAAAAGGGGGGTTTGCAAATTTCAGTGCAAAAAGAGATTAAACAATAAAGCTATGTTATGAAGGCGGTTAGGTTGTATTTTAGAATCCCTTTATCCCCTATTATTAATGTACGATGCCTTATATGAATGATCTTATCCTTATAATATTACGGCGAACTAACAAAACTGTTATAGTCAGTCCCCCGCGAAATAACTCACTAACAACTACTAGAAGCTTTTTATCCACAGTCTGCCAATGTAAGCAGTGTTAGGAGATGTATAGACCGTTATTTGTTTGTGCCACTACTTGACGTATCCTATCCATATTCAACCGGCTTAAGTAAAACAATTTCCATAGTCCAATACATAAGTTACGGGTCAGGAATCCCTATGCATCTAACAACATATTAACAAAGTATCTCAAATAATACGCATTAAGCAAATGAAACAACTGAATAAAATTATAAGTCAAAAGTTTTATACAAAGTAAAACTGCCATATAATGCAACAAGGTTGAATAAAGTTCATCAAACACAACCTAACCTATGAGAACTTAGCTACACAAAGTAAAAATTACAATACCAATTGATAAAAGATGAATAGCATATGAATTCTCTTGAAGGATTGGCCTCCAATGGCTTCCAATGCTCTTAAAATCACCCTCTGATGCTGTAAAATCATGCTCCCAGTGCCAAATTTCTTAACCCTTGTAAAAGTGAAGAAAATCCCCTTTAAAAGTTGTCAGAATGGGTCAGAATGCGTCAGAAAACGTTGTCATCGCGAGAACTATAAAATCATCACGTGTGTGATGAGCCTCTTGATTTTCTATCACGCACACAATAGCACCTGATGTTGTGCGTGATTATTCTAGTATCTACGTGTTTTTTCACCAGAATTTTCACTAAGTCCCATTATTTCATTCTTGGCTCTTTTTAATTCATTCTTAGGTCTTTCTTCATCATTTTAGCTACTCTTTTGCTCTTTTTTCCCCAATTCTTCAATTGATTTTATGTAATTACGGATTATCATCACAACCCCAAACTTGAATCGTTGCTTGTCCTCGAGAAACTCACCCACAACTACACGTTTCAACAGAAAACAAGCCGCATAATAACAAATGAAAATCACCATATTTTTATAGTTACCTGATCATTATTTCGGCTTTCCACTTCCATTAGGAAATTTCGGAAAATGTCCTCGACTATGACTAGTACTCAACCTATCTCTCGGCTCACTTAACTCACTAAACTGATAGGGTAAACACTTAATCAACATGCAAAATCAATTAAATTTAGCTAGATTACATTCTAATAAAGTAAATCATAGAAATCTCAACACACATATTTAGAAGGATTTTTTTTATTGTAACTTGGTTTATGTTAGGGTAGGATATATTTAAGAAATTAGGGTTAAACCTTTGGAGTTAAGTTCCTATTTCTCCCTCATTCATCATACCTTTTTGTTTTTGTTGATACTAGAGACTTGTGATCCTTCTTACAATATCATTCTTTTTTTTCTTTTGTCAATTTTTCATTCCTTTTTTTAAGAAGTGTTTTTCCCACTTCTTTTTCTCGACAAAATTTTAAATTATGGATCAAGCTCTCTAATACCCTCACCCCAAACTTAAAGCGTTGCTCACTTGCAAGAGCAATCCCAAACTTAAACTTTTTCATACACTTGAAGAACGAAAGTGTTGCACCCCAAAATTTGACCAACATTTATTTACTCATTGAGTGTTTGGAAGTTGATACCTTCATCAGAAAGTTCAAGAGATCCTCAGAGGAAGTGGGTTGAAACCAGGGTTGTGTGCTTCACAGTTTGAGAGTTGTGGGTGCCCCTCAGATGATTCTGAGACTTTGAGAATGAACTTGATGTTTTGAGAAAGCTTATGAGATGTCTTGATAGCCATAATGAAGCCCAGAGAAGTCATTGTGCAAGAGTTCAGAAGATTCAACCATGAATGGTAGAATTAGGGTTTTGACTGGGTCAACCCTAGATCAGCTGAAAATTTGGAGAAGGTTGAGACCCAATCCAAGGGCCATGAGATCATGGAATGATGCATAGAGATGATATAAAGATGATTCCTAGGCCAACTCATCATGAGTGAGGAGTTTGATAAGTTTTGAGTTAGGGTTTCTAAGGATTGTCAGTGAAAAACCCTAATTTGACCCCTATCTTCCAGGCAGTTTTAGCTCTAGATGTCATTGAGATCTCATCTTCCCCACAACATGAATGTTGTAGAGCTTGTTCTTAGCTTTAATTTGAGTGGTGGAAGTCCTTGATAGGAGTTACAGAGCTCAAGTTATGGTTTTGACAAATTACAGGTCAGCAGAGGTATGTGAATCTGGGTCCTTGAAAGTCACCCAACTTGCAGACAACTTTTGCCCTAGTAGGAGGACTCCTATGGTTTCTTGGTCAACATGAATGTTGAAGAGGATCTTCTTAGCTTTAATTTGAGTGGTAGAAGTCCTTGATTGGATTTGTGGAACTCAACTTATGGTTTGAACAAGGCAGGGGTATTTTGGTCATTTGTCAGTTATAGGTCATTTTAGCCAATGCCTAAAACTCCTATTTCCAAGCCTCAAATGGAAAAACTCAAAACATGAAAGTTGCTCAAAATGTGATTTTAAGTCTAGAAAGAAGGTCACAAATTGTTGGAAAAGCTCATAGCACAAGATTACATGATTGGTCAAAAATGAACTAAAAATGGCTTATAACTTTGAAAAGTTGAAATTGAAAAGTGATTTGGGAGATCCACAAATCCAAAATAGGTCATCCAATATATCATTTTGATTGGAAAAACCATTTTGAGAACTTTGGTTTAAATAGATTTTTCATTTGAGGCTCCAAAATGGACTTCCTTTGGAAATTTATTACTTGAAAAAGAAGGCAATGTTGAAAAACCCTACATAAGCCAAAGATACACTTGTTTTTCACTCATCCTCACTTAATAACTCATGTAAGGGTATTTTAAGTCAAAATTACAAGGCATGGAGCATGGGATATGAGATATCCAATATGGCATATCATGAGAATTTCAAGAAGTTTCCATCACATTCTAGATGAATCTAGAAGCATCCATCAATTGTTATTTAAAGAGTGCATCAGAAAGTGTTAAAGGTTGGTGAAACTTGAGCTAAGTCAGAGGAGAGAGAGAGATACATTGCCATTGGAGAGGTTTCTTCAAGTTGAAGCAACTTGAGTCTTCTTCCACTACAAGCCATCTCTTCCATCACAAGTGCAAACAGAAGGTTCTTCACCATTGTAGGATCATCTTGGACCAATTCCAAGGCCTGCAAGCATCCCCTCGAGCTTCACCATCATCCCTTTGACAGGTTTCTTCTTCACCTTGCATCTCTTAATTTAATGAGTTTCAATTAGTTTTATAGCCATAGAATTAATGTGTTAGGGTAGAGGATCAATCCCTGAGAGTTACAGCCTGTTCCATGAGGTTCCATGGCAGGACCAGAAATCTTTAAGTTTCAAGAACTATCTGTTTAGGGCATTTTAATCATCAAGAATTAGTGTATAATAGCCAAGACAACATCAAGAATATCTGTAAGCCATTAGACTGGAGTTTAATGAAGGTTGATGTCAGTTGACCATGGTTGTACCAAGGTGTTTAAGCATTCTGTTAGAACAACCTAGGTGGAATCAAGAAAAACTGATCGTACCATTTTATTCTAGGCATTCAGTAGATCAATTTTCGTTTTGGAATCGAGTGAAACCGTGGCGTGTGGAGAGAGATAGGAGAGCTCGAATTTGAGTGTGTGGAGAGAGGGTTCTGAAAACCCTAGGTCCCATTTGGGACGATGCACAATAGCCATTGGATTCGCTCCAATATTTGACCAATTCGTTAGATCGTGTGGCCACGGATGAATCTGAGAAAGAGAGGGAAGATTTGAATTTGATCCCAAACGCTGCGTTTCATTAAACCAGCGCTGGGCCCAGAATTCTATCCCCACCCCCCTTATTGCTGGCCCAATTCATTTTAACTAGCGCGTGTTGCTGTATACACCCCCCTCCCTTTAATTCATTTAATTTCTTTTATTTCTTTTAATTTTTTTTCTGTTTTGTTTAATTCATTAAAAAATGATAGAAAATGATTTTTTGATCCTTCTTTTTTCTATGATTAGATGAAGATGTGTAGAAAATTATAAAAATAAAAATGAGATTTTATTTTTAGGTTTAATATTTTTAATAAATTTTCCAATTAAATAGCTTTTATATTGTTTAAATTTTGGTATTTGATTTTGTAGGAATTGTTTTAGGACCTTCCCTTAGGGTTTTTAATCCATTCTTTTTTGTGCAATTAGATGATGAATCATAGTTTCCCATAGGATTTTTTCTAGATTTTTTAGAATTAATTTTGGTTAGTTTAATTAGGGTAGATGTAGGGTATCCTAATTAGGGTTTAGATTGTGTTTAGGTGATGAATCCCTTTCTTTGATTGAGTTTTATCTTGATTTTTAGGTAGAGACCTTTGTAGATGTTATGAGTAGGTGTTGAGGACCTTTGTGAATAATTGTTAGATTTTTCCCCATTAGTTTAGTATTTTTAGGTATTTTCTGAAGTTGCCTATTGATTTTGTCCCCCCTGGGGTTGTCTGTTCATCTTTGGGGGTTTATTCTGAGGAATTTGTTGTGGGGCTTGTGTTGCCTTGAAGACCTTGTTGGAGAGCATCATGAGGAGAAGCTTGTAGATCAAGATTCAGAGACCCAGAGCTTGGTTTGTTCCCTGTCTGTGAGGTTTGAGATCCTGAAGTTTGATGGAAGTTCATGGTACTTTCCTGAGGAAGGCACTATGAATGACTTTCATCCTTTCTTCTCACCTCTTTCTTAAGTATCCAATGATGTTGGAGCCAACTTGTGAGTTTAATTTCTCCTGAGGAGGAATGTAAACTGATCACTTGTTGTTGAGCCACATGGGATACAACTCCTAAGTGGAAGCCTCCTAGTACTTTCCTGAGGAAGGTCCTATGGGTCTATTCACTTAGTTCCTTTAGTTTATCTAGGATTTCTTAAGTATCCAATGATGTTGGAGCCAACTTGTGAGTTTAATTTCTCCTGAGGAGGAATGTAAACTGATCACAGTTGTTGAGCCACATAGGATGCAACTCCTAAGTGGAAGCCTCCTAGTACTTTCCTGAGGAAGGTCCTATGAGTCTATTCACTTAGTTCCACTAGTTCAGATAGGATCTCCTAAATATCCAGTGATGTTGGAGCCTGCTTGTGAGTTTAGTTTCTCCCGAGGAGGAATATAAACTGATCACAGTGGTTGAGCCACATAGGGTATGACTCCTGAGTATACACCTCCTAGTGCTTTCCTGAGGAAGACACTATGAGTCTGCTTGCTTAGCTCCCTTTCTTTGGTAAGCTTGTTCTGAAGCTTGAAGACTGGGATTGATTTCTCCTGTTCAGGGTTCTGCTTGAGAGCTTTGCTTAGATTTGATTCAGATTCTGTGATTAGGGTTAGGATTAGAGAATAGATGATTCTTTCTCAAGTGTGTTTTGTTTGCCTGATGGCACTTCATTCCTTTATCTGTTCATTGCTTGATAGCATGTTGTTTATTTTCAGTATGATTACTGTTATTTCATGACTGGCTTGGGGTTGAGATGAGCTTGTGGAGGCTGAAGCCCCACACACATTTCCTCCCTCACTTGCATTGCATGCATTTTACTGTTAAAGCTGATGTTTTTGTCTGTTTCTGTGTATCATTGACATGATCCCTTAGGACTCTCATTTCCTTTGATAAGGATCTGATGATAGACTTTTAGGTTGAAACCTATGCATGACAACATCCAGGAATTCCCTGTTCAAACCTCAACCATAAGATGAATCCATGGCATGATAACAGTAGGACTTGATAGTCTCCCTCCTAGTTGAACCTTTCCCCGTAATCCCCCGTAGTTAGCCGAACTACGTTGACTCTGATTTCTCATTCTCTGATGAGAATACGTAGGCATAAAGTGCGACGCTTTGCCGAGTCATTTTTCTTTTCTTTTTCAGCCAGCCTTGATAGGTAGATAGATTATAACCAACCCGTCCAAGTAAACAAACAAGCGAGGATCCCGTCGAGTACGACGGACGTGAGGGGTGCTAATACCTTCCCCTTGCGTAACCGACTCCCGAACCCAGACAATGGTTGCGATGACCTTGTCTTACCCTTATTCGTCAGGTTTTTCCGATCGTTTCCTTTCCCGCTCTGAGGGATAAATAACGAAAGGTGGCGACTCTTCTGTCATGCCGGCACCTTATTTTCGCGCAAGCGCCAGCTGGCGACTCTGCTGGGGACTTCTGGTGTTTCCCTATGCGAGTCTCGCCTTGGATTTCCTTCCTAGCTGTCTGGGACCGTCCCCAGCAGCTGGCGACTCTGCTGGGGATCCATGGCATCTAGGGACTTTTCCCATCCCTTATGCTGGGACCGTTTCCCATCCCCTACGCGAGTCAATCCTATCGTTTGTGTGTTTGCTTGTTGGGTTGCGTCTATTTATCGCATTTTTACTTCCCGCATTTTATTTCCTGCATTTTATTTCCAGTTTGATATGATTATCTGTGCTGCTGTGGGAGAGGGATGTTACTGTGAGTGAAAAGCCGGACCTGGGCTTGAGTACACACCTAGATATAGTTGCGGAGAAGTAGTAGACGAACCTGTCTGCGGAGCAGGCACAGTTCCCTACGAAAATCTGCGCTCAGACGAGATTCTTGCAGAGGTGTTCCTTTCCGGTCCTGAGGATCTGAGGGGAGTCCAGACGTGAGGATTGTCGACTCTGGGGACCGATCATTTGGAAGTCAGCTAAGTGAGGCCTCTTCATGACTTGATGATGCCACTCCTTCTGGGAATCGTATCGTCACTCATGAAAGTCTGTGACGCTGATAACCGCATAGGATGTCGTACCTTTGTCCGTGGATTAGGTCCATACCTGTGAGTGGGGTTGGGATATTGCAGGAAACTTTGACCTCCAGACTACCTGGTTCTCTTGACAGTGAATCAGTTATGTTGGGTTCTCAGTTGCAGATATGTTCTTGATAGAGCAAGGGTTTGATCAGAGGATCTTATCATCGGATGTTTGTCTGTTCTTGATAGAGCAGGCTTTGATCAGTGTGTTACCATCAGTGGCTTGTTCTGGATAGGGCAGATTTTGAGTGGGGTCTGAAGATCTCATCGGCAGTTGTTATTTGTTCTTGATAGGGCATATTTTGAGTGGGGTCTGAAGGTCTCATCAGCAGCTGTGCATTTGTTCTTGATAGGGCAGATTTTTGATTTGGGGGTCTGAAGACTTCATCAGCAGATATCTCTTGATCACGCATCCGGGGTCCTTATTATCAGGCACTTACTCTGGGCAGAGCAGAATTTTGATCTCGATCCTATCAGATGGTTATTCTCAGAAGATCAGATCAGTGGTTTTACACCGGGGTTTCGTTCTCATCAGTGACTGTTGATACCGAATCTCCACAGCAGCCACCTGGATATATTGTTGCATACCTGCATTTTGCATTAGCTCGCATATTCATGTTTGCATTCCATTAGCATGTGTCTGTGCTGCAGGCGTGTTTCGTACCCTGATTCTGGTGTCCCGAGCAATATGAGATATTTTCTTCCATGAATGGATCCAGTCTTATCACTGCATTGACACTATGTCGGCACGTTGACACCAGAATTAGGGGTGATCTCCTAAAACGTACAGACACCCATGGCATTGGCATAATTCATCTTGCATGGCAGAAGCCGGGACTTGTTTTCTAACCTTTGTGTTGACAGGTTTGACTCAGAATCTAGCAGCTCAGACTAATGGAGCAGATACAAGCTGAACTGGGGAAAGTCCAAAGCCAGCTGGGGCAGGTCATGAATGACATACAGGCAGTGCGTCTGGACCAGCAAGTACTCAGAGAGGAGAATCAGCAGCTGCAGAATCAGTTGAGCTTTCTCATGGGAGTGGTAAGGAGCATGCTAAATAAGGAGAGTGGTCAAGCACCCAAGGAGGAGACCAGAGTGCTTCCCCCGTTACCGTCAGTGCCACCTGTGCTGAAGCCAAGTGGACCTCATGGACCCTCTACACAGCATGAAGCTCGAGGCCTGTCTCGTCATCAGCCGCGCCGAGCATCTCAGAATAACCCTGAAGGTTATGGTCAAAAGAAGAAGCTACTTGATAGAGCTGTGGACCCACTACCTGTGAGTTATGCCCAGCTGCTGCCGCTGTTGGTTCAGAACCGTGTTCTCAAGCTTCGGACCTCAAATCCACCAGATGACGTGTCACCAGACGTTGATCTCAGCATGCGTTGTGATTTCCACTCAGGGGCACCGGGGCACCATGTTGAAACATGTAAGGCTCTCCGGAATAAGATTCAGGACCTGATCGACTCAAGGGCGATTAGGCTTGTGTCGGGCGGCATAAGAGCATCGGGAAAGTTCATCCCTTACCCTGCGGAAGAGGTGGATGATTCCACTCCTTTGCCTGAAGCTGAGAAAGATCTGGAATATGTCCCGCGACCTTTGGTGACTGAATCGCCTCGCTCGCAGTTCCTACCTGGATCAAGCTCAAGGACGCAAGCGCCTAAACGAGAGACCGTCGCCATTCAGAAACGACGACCTCTTGCTCCTGGGCGGAAAGAATACCAGCACCAGGATCACAAAAGACCTCGCAACCACGTGGAACAAAGGAATGCTTCTTTCCATCCAGTGCCTGTGCCGTATAGCCAGATTCTTCCGCTGTTGGTTCAGAATTCCTTGGTGGAACCGAAAGCTCTCAAGCCCGTGCTAGAGCCTTACACTCCAGGGTACGATCCTCATGCTCAGTGTGGCTACCATGGTGGATCTCTGGGGCATTCAATTGAAGATTGCAAGGCTTTCCAGGCGAAGGTGCAGCAATTGATCGACCAAGGGTGTATTTCCTTTCCAGAAGGAGTCTTGGTTGTGCGTGGCGACCTCTCAGCTGTTTGAGCTCGTAGATTCAGAGGGTTGTTTCCAGAAGCCAGTGATCCAGACAGGCAGACGCCCTCAGCATTGGCAGTCCTCGGACTTTTTACCATTTTGCATTTGTGGTTTCTTTTCTGTTAGTTACTACTTGCTGTTAAACATTGTATGTTTCGAATGGTAATGATAATAAAGTGACTATGCATTTCTTCTGAATTAGTTATGTCGTTGTCACTCATTTACTGCATTGCACTGACACTTGCATTTTATTTACTCCGATTTCTTACTATGATTAGCAATGAGCGGAGGGAGGATGATGAAACTGAATACTCATAGCCAATGATCGTATTGCTTTCAGATGAAACCTTGCCGATGACGTACAAGGCATTGTTTCAAATCCCCTAAACACCGGAGAGATAAGGAAGAGAATCCCTTGTTAACCACTTCGAGCCGAGAAGTAGGAGTTTCTTTCGGAATTTTTAAACCCTCGCATCTTAACCCGGGGCAGGGTAGTTGTCAGTTAGCTTGATCGAGCGTTCAAGTCTTATAGAGGAGTGTTGTCCTTCGAGGACCAATCACATCATATTCTTCTCCAGAGGTCGTATCTCATCAACCACAATGGTTAAACCTCACCAATCAGGAGTGAGACAAGTTATAATCCTTTCGGAGCAATCAAGACAACCAGTGTCGCACGACTTGTTCCAAGAAAAAAGAGAAATAAGAAAGCCCGCTAAGTAAAAAAGAAAAGCTAGAAAGCAAATACTTAGGCAAAAATCAGGGCATCCCGCTGGACTTCAAAAGAAAAAAATCGAAAAGAACTCAAAAGGAGTCAGTCCAGGCAAAATTAGGGAATCAAAACAAAAGAATGAAAAAGAAAGGATTATAAAAAAAAAAGGAAAATCCTCGAACAAGGACGAAGTCGTGTAGACACAGACGCCGAAAACGAAAAAGGAGTAACTGTCACTCCGAAACACCTTGTGAATTCTTTAACCAGTTGTTCCCAATGTTCAAACATACCTCTCGAAGAGGCGAGCGCTCGAGCCAAGTTAACTGGACTGTAGGATCGGAGAACATCACGTAGAAGGGGTGGGTACAAATCATAATTTGAGCCAAATATCCTTTGTTTCACGAACCGTGAACCCGACCACGATACAACCCTTAAAAGACCTAATTGAGGCAGGGTTTATTCTGAGAGCGCATTACGATAAGGTTGAGTAACCTGACTCCTTCATGATTTGCTAATCATATCCTTATTGCATTTTTCACTGATCGCATCAGCACTACGTTTGAACTCTTGAGTTCATTCGTCACTCACTAGCATGACACGTAAATGAGTGACAGTACAACATTTTTTCGAAATTTGCAGGAACACTGCATTAAAATTACTATTCGTGAATAAACAATTTCAGTTGCAGGTTAGTAGCTGATACGAAGGAACTTCAGCAAGGAATAGTCAATCAGGACTGAATCGCCAGAGGTCTGGATCAGAATGGTGTGCTTTGAAACCCTGCGAATCTGGGGCAATGACTTCCTGTGAGTTTGGAATCGGTTTGTCTGAGGACAAGTCCCGGAGCATCAGTTGATTATGGGGCAGTTTATGCAAGAAGCGGTTGATCGGAAGTGAGTTTTCTCGGGACCCAATCAGGGGCAGTTATCCAGAATTCTTGCGATTTGAGCGCAGATCCCTCTAGTGTTCGATCAGAGCGTGTTGAGTCGCTCATCGCTCGTTCAGGGGCAAACTACTTCAGAGATATTAAAGCTAACCATGCTGAGAGTTGATCAGTTGAGGATGAATCCTCCCGTTGTGCAGATGCTGGGGCAAGCCCTCTGAAGATTGTCTTGTTGCCAGTTGTTTTCGGCTCAGAATGAATTATTCCCAAAGGTCGGATTGGGGCAAGTTGAATTGCGCTGGGGCAAGTTGTTCAAATGAGTTTGTTCACCCTAGCAAGAATCGAGTATCGGGGAATCGTGTCATTACCCCGTCAAAACCTGAACCTCCTGAAGAAGCCTTATTGTCATTGGACTATTATCCTACTTGGTTCCATGATTGGTAGCTTGTGTTCCCTGTGTTGGCATTGTTGAACCAGGATCGTTTCTCAGCAGAGATGCACGATTTGAGGTTGTTCCCCCTGTACAGTTTGAGACTGCAGCAGATTGAGATGACGTTTACCCCTCATCGGATTAGGGTCAAGATTGCCCTCAGTAGACCAGGATTGATATCTCCGAAGCGGAGCGAGTCCTCCTTCTCCAGCAGAGTTCAATAGTCTCTCCTCCGCAGAATCAGAATCAGAATAGTGAGCATTGATATGTCTTCCCCAGGTAGAGGTGATTCTCTTCCCCAAAGCAGACGCATCCTGAAGGAATGTCACCTCATCGGCTGAGTCAAGCACTGAGGAATGATGTCGTCTCTCCCCAGCACCGGGTCACAAGTGCAGATTCCAGAGAAGTGTTCGGGTGCCGAAGCTCGTGTTTTCCCCAGTAAAGTCGCTGAAGCAGGATTTTCTCCCTCGCACCGGGTCACAAGTGCAGGTTTCGTAGGAAGCTAGTCGTATACCGAAGTATGCAGTAACTGATGGTGCCAGACTGAAGTCTTAAGTGGAATTGAGATTCCTCACCAGAGTCAGGATCTCTCCTGAAGTTGGATGATTCCCTCTTCCCCAGTAGAGTGTTGGAACAGCTGATGTTGTATTCCCCTGCAGAGCTGTACTCTCCCAAAGTCAGATGATTCTTTCTTCCCCGGCGAAATTGAGTTTCCCCATCAGAGTTGTACTCTCTAATGAAGTAGAATGATTTCTCTCCCCGGCTGAGTCCGCAGAAAAGCAGAATCCTTGGAAGTTGATCAGATCATGATCAATTTTCCCCAGCAGAGCGTGGAACAGCCGATGCTGTATTTCCCCCGGAGTCGCACTCTCTCCAGCAAGGCAGAATGATTTCTCCTCCCTCAGCCGAGTTTGCAGATGTCCAAGAGATCCGAATCCTTGGAAGTTGATCAGATCATGATTGGTTTTCCCCCAGTGGAGTGTTGAGCAGCTGAAGTTGGTTCCCCACGGAGTGGTTATCCCCAGAAGAGTAGCCGAGACGGCCGCGCAGTCCATCCTCGCGATTGATATCAGCAGATCCAAGTTCTCGTAGAGCTTCGTCCCCTGCAGCAGTCAGCCGAAGTTGTTCCCCTGCAGCAAGTTCGCGGAAGATCAATTCCCCAGACATAGCCTGATTGATATTGGCATGTACACGTTCTCCTCCGCAGGATGAGTCCTCTACCTGAGCGGTTCTTTCTCCTTGACAGGAGGATTTCCCCCCCCCCCCTTCGGCATTTATTTTGCTGATGGGATCGCATCATTGTGCATGATTGCATAGCATTGTGCATGACTGCATAGCATCTGACGTTGCAATAGCATTGTGCATGATTGCACAACATTTAGCATAAATACATATCATTCCCACCGCGTGGGGTATAGTGCAGAAGCATACACATCATAAGCATGATCTAGGTCATTATCATCCTCGTTGTACAGGTGTACTACCGAAAGACCGGTTGCTCAGGACGATTCCTGATGTTCTCCCCAGCAAGGTTGTCTTCTTAGATGATTCTAAAGACCCCGGTGTGATCCCCGCAGTCGCTCGCTCAAGATGATTTTTGAGACCCCCAGCGAAGTCTTCGGTTCAAGATGATTCTCAATCCCTCAGCAGGGCCATTTGCTTAAGACGATTCTTAAGACCCCAGTACAGCTTCCCGAGTTGTTTGCTTAGTACGATTCTCGAGCTCCCCAATAGCGCCTCCAGCAAGAGTTGCCCAGGAAGATTCCTGGAATTCCCAACAGAATGTTTGCTCCAGAAAGGTTATTAGTTCAGGATGATTCTTGAAGATGCCCGACGGATCTGTTTGTTCAAGATGATTCTTGAAGTCCTCAGCAGCGTGATATGTCTGCTCCAGCAACGATGTCTAATCTGAAGATGGATTTCGTAAGCGCCCGATGGCGATATCAAAAGGTTCCGGTGAGTCCAGATTTCCGTGTTGAAGAATCAACGTGTGGCTGAAGACAAGGTTCCAAAGCTTGTGTATGCAGAGTGATTCGTGTGGGTCTGAAGACCAAGTCAGTTGTCCTGAGGAGATGATTGATTGCGATCAAGTGAATAGTGTTTCTTCTGACCGAAGTCAAAGATGTTTCTCCAGCTGAAGCGGAGTTTTGCCTGAAGGCAAAGTGTTTGAATCCCCGTAGAGTCATGAATGGCTCAGGATACCATTTCTCTGACTGAAGTCACAGATTTCCCAAGCTGAAGCGAAGGTGCCTAAGGGCAAGGTTATCCCCAAGGTCATGAACGACCTAGGATTCATTTTTTCGGACTGAAGGCCGAAGTATATCCCTGACTGAAGTCACGGACACTCTATAGCAGAGGTGGAGTCGCCCGAAGGCGGATTCATGTATCCTTGAAGGCCAAGGACCATTTTTTCAGACTGAAGTCGAAGATACCTCCTGCAGAGTTGCCGACGGGCAAAGTTTACGTCCTTGAAGGCCAAGGATGTTCTTTCTAGCTGAAGCTGGAATAGCCGACGGGCAGGGTTTCATCTATCTTCAGAAATACTTGAAGATTTTCTAACTGAAGCTGGAAGTGGCCAGGGGCCAGGGTTTCATATATCTTTAATGTTGAAGTTCTACGGCGGGCTGTGTGCAGCAGTATTCCGATGTTCGTCATGGTTCTGAGGGTGAACCCCAGATCAGAGTGTGCTCGGTTAAGTCTCTCATTCCCAGCAGAGTAGGTTCAAATACGCAAGTGTACTTTACCAGGGGTGAACCCCAGGTCAGGTTTGATCAGTGTTGTATGCTGTTCGACGGCGAGGTCAGATTATGTTTGTTTCCGGCAGCGAGGTTGGATGTTTGTTTGACGGCAATGTCAGACTCCTTAAATCCCCAGCTGAGACGATGTTTGTACGACGGCGATGTCGAGTGCCTCTCAGAGCGATGTTTGCTTCCGACGGCGATGTCAGATTCAGTTTTACAGCAATGTTGGGTATGTTAGAAGATTCAGTTCTCCAGCGGCGAGGTTGGGTGTTGTGGTTGTCTGAAGGCAATATCAGAAGAAGTTAACATGGATAACTGACGGCAATGTCAGATCAGTATCTCTCCAGCTAGTTGTTGAGCAGCTAGTGTTACAGTGTTCGAAGATTTGTTCCCCGCAGAGTACCGTGTGCTCGGGCAGTTGGCAAATTTTCGGGTTTACCGATATTCAACCGTCTCGTACCTTGATTGGTTGAGAGCCGTTCGCTTCTCACCCAGTCAGGTTCAAGCCGTTTGAATAGGGGCAGCTGTTGCACCCCAAAATTTGACCAACATTTATTTACTCATTGAGTGTTTGGAAGTTGATACCTTCATCAGAAAGTTCAAGAGATCCTCAGAGGAAGTGGGTTGAAACCAGGGTTGTGTGCTTCACAGTTTGAGAGTTGTGGGTGCCCCTCAGATGATTCTGAGACTTTGAGAATGAACTTGATGTTTTGATAAAGCTTATGAGATGTCTTGATAGCCATCATGAAGCCCAGAGAAGTCATTGTGCAAGAGTTCAGAAGATTCAACCATGAATGGTAGAATTAGGGTTTTGACTGGGTCAACCCTAGATCAGCTGAAAATTTGGAGAAGGTTGAGACCCAATCCAAGGGCCATGAGATCATGGAATGATGCATAGAGATGATATAAAGATGATTCCTAGGCCAACTCATCATGAGTGAGGAGTTTGATAAGTTTTGAGTTAGGGTTTCTAAGGATTGTCAGTGAAAAACCCTAATTTGACCCCTATCTTCCAGGCAGTTTTAGCTCTAGATGTGATTGAGATCTCATCTTCCCCACAACATGAATG
>CAWUDS030005369.1:0-46217 GCA_963859935.3 Lathyrus sativus | reverse complement strand
GCTACGAGAGATTTACCGAATCTCGACCTGATTGCCCCGGGAATAACGACCATCAGATGGCTGACCTCACTGAGATCACTTGATAATAGCTTGCCCCGACTCTCGGAACATTCGGGCATCCTGCATTCTATCCTGATCAGACTTTCCACTATAGGAAACTTTCCTGCTGTCAATCGCTTACTCGTAAGTAAAACCAGTTGTTCTGCATAACAGATATATTAATGCAATGCATATGACAGTTTTAACATCCAATCAGCTTCACTGGGAAAAATGGAAAAAACCGTTTAGACGTATAATGCACAAATCACTTATCAGAATATCGACACCAGTACCAACATGGTAAGAAGAACCCTTTTAGGAGTCAGCTTCGACGCGATCTTTACCGATATATGCCTTCGAAACAAACTGCTTCAATTAGGACTTTGAAGGTTGTAACGTGGCCAGGTTCACGGTTTTGAAAGAAAGGATAAAGGCTCAAAGTCTAATTTTAACCCACCCATTCTCCTTGATGTTCTCCGATCCTACGTTCAGCTAATTCGACTCTTAGCGCTCACCTCTTAGAGGTTGAAATATAGGAGTGATAGTTCGAGAAACTATGAGCTTTCGGAGTGACAGTCACTCACTCTTCGTCTTTGACACTTGGGGTCACACGACTCGTATTTCATTGAGGACTTTTCTTTTGTAATCCTTTTCATTTTTTCTTTTCTTTCCCTGCTTTTGCCTGGACTGACTCTTTTGAGTTTCTTTTGATTTTCCAGTCCAGGCGGGATGCCCTTATTTTTGCCTAAGTCGTCTGTTTTCTATTTTTGACTTAGTGGGCTTTTGATTCTTTTTGCTTTCCGTTTTTTTTTTCCGAACAAGTCGTGTGACACTGGTTGCCTGACTCTTTGGGGAATAATGTGATTGTGTCACTCCTGACGCTTAACCACTGTGGCTTTTTAGGCATGACCTATGGAGGTGTGATTGATCCTCGAACGGACACTCCTTTTGCAATTTGGACGCTCGGTCAAATTAGCTAACACCTACCCTGCCCCAGGTTGAGATTGAGGATTTTTCATTTTCAGAAAGAACTCCTACTACTAGGCTCAAAGGGGTTGTCAAAGGGGTTATCTTCCTTATGTCTCCGGTGTTTAGGGATTTGAAAAAATGCCTGTACATCATCAGCGGGTTTTATTTCAAAGGCATACAATATCGGAAGCTTGCATGTCGTTCATTTTCGTCATCCTCCCCGGATTCTGCTTAACCAAGCGTTGGATATCTGTAAAAATCAATTAGTGAACACGAATGGATTTAATCAAAACATGCATACTCATTTCATTATCATTAATTGAATGAAAACAACAAGTTTTACAAACAAGATTGCAATTTAACATAGAAAGAAACTACAAACATAAAGAAATGACAAGATGAAACACAGGAAAACGTCAGCTTCCGAGAACCGGGCTTTCACATCTGACTTGCTGTTGAACCAGCCATCTTCAAAGTTGCCTATTGAAACCATACTGCTTAGGACGGATGCCGGGTGAATTGCCTTTCTGACTTCATTGGGCTCTGTCTAGCACACAGGTTTGACCGATAATGATAAGGCTGCTGGCTCTGGAAAGGAGTTGACGTCTGCTGCGAAGACTGGACAAATTGTTGACTTTGATCAGTCGAACCACTTGGAGGTCGGGTCTGAATTATCAGGGACTCCTTTTGTTCAAGCGCTTTCATCCTCAGGCTTGGTCTAGGCAGCAACTAAGGACAGGGGGATTCTGACACCAACGATTGCAGAATATACTTCTGATCTATGGCAGCTTCGAGAACGTCCATCATTTTAGCACCAACTGGGTACGACCATTAGGTACAATTACGCCGCCCGGCGTGAGTTCAATAACTTTTGCGTCAATCAAGTCCTGAACGTAGTGCTTAAAAGCGTGACAACTTTCCATATCATGGTTCGGGTGCCCCGGAATGAAATTCACACTGCTTACTAGTGTCATACCCATAAGGAAGCGTTGTTCCTGTGAGTGGCTCCAATGTTCTTTTCTCACCAGCTTCAAACTCGATAAAGTCTGAAAGATCTTAGCATATGTTGAAGGCGGCGCCTCAAATATCCTCCTGACCTTCACCGAACCGGATGTATCTTTTGTTGCTGTTGTTAGTGTCTATCAACACGTATTTTAAGCTCAGGTTCCACAGGCACGAGCTCCACAGGCACAGGTGGAACAAACTCCTTCACTGCGGTTTCAGATAGCTGATCATCCTCTTCCTAATCACATTCTTGACTACTTCCATGGTCAAGCTCATTTGGGTCTTCAGCTGATTATTTTCCTCTTTGAGTATCTTCTGATCTAGACGCAACTCTTGTATGTCTTTCATCATCTGCCTTACCTGGCCTCAGACTTCAATCAGTTCAGCCTGATTCCGTTCCATATCTCTGAGGGAATTCTGCAACAAACTGATGATAGGAAATAAGACCCACAATTCTGATGTACCTGTTATGTGAGAATGCAATGCAGAAATCAAACACATATTCACGACAAGACAAAATACACCCCAAGCTACAAGCACCGAGATAAACACCTTACACCACTATGTAAAGCCAACAGAGCAGCAAACAAAGCACACCCAAGTACAAAATACAATGACCCCAGCCAACAAGCCTGGTGGTGGTCAGCAAACAAAAATGCACGAAAGTTAAACAGTCAGCAGAGAAAAACAGATGCGACACCCGTACGCGGAAACCTCTAGCAACGTCCCTCATATTCAACTGAGCTCTCAGTTGGACATTCTTCCAAACATACACTCTCAGTGGAGTATTCCCTAACATTGACTGACGAACCACACAACTGGATGAAGGATAATCAATAATCCAAACAAAACCTTGAGGGGTGATGAAGATCTGTTAGAGTCTAGCAGATTCTGAACTTGGCTTCTAAGCACTTTACAATCATCTGTCGAATGCCCCTGTACCCCAACATGGTACTCACAGCGGCGCTGGCATCAGAACCTGGAGGATAAGGCAGGATCATGGGATTAGTCTCTTTCGGCACTATTAATCCACTTTCAACCAAATCTGGTAACAACTGACTGTACGTCACCGGTAGCTGAGTAAACTGCCTTTCAGGCTTCCTTGGTCTTTGTCGGGCGTGACGACGCGGCTGACGATAATATGACTGCTGGTTTGAAGTGTCTGCCAACTGAGCCTGAGACGCTAGAGATTCTGAGACAACATCGCTTCCTTCTTCCCACTCCTCTTGAGAACTGAGAACTGATTCATTCTTATCAACTGGGATATAAGGAGCATCTCGAAGCTTTCCATTCTTGAGTCCTCTCTCAACAAGCTCTCCCATTCTCATCAAGCCTTCAAATCTTGTACAAGTGATCATCATGTCATAGTAACGGCCCTTCAGAGTACCTAAAAAGAGGTTAACCATTTCCCTCTCCTGAATCGGTGGTTGAACACGAGCAGCCAATTCTCTCCATCTTTGCACATACCCCCTAAAGGATTCATTCTCCGCACGAGATAATTCTTGCAACTGCATGCGAAAAGGAGCTATTTCCAGGTTGTAGTCATACTGCTTCACGAAGGCATTGGCTAAGTCCGACCATGATTTAATGCTATCACTCTTCAAGTGCATGTACCAGTCCAGAGATGCTCCGATCAAACTATCTTGGAAACAGTGAATCATGAGCTTGTCATTGGTGATATGCAGAGTCATTCTTCTGCAGAACATAACCAAATATAGCTTTGGGCAGCTATCCCCTTTGTATTTCTCAAAATTGGGCATTTTGAACTTCGGAGGTAATACAAGATCTGGCACCAAACACATGCTCGCAGCATTCAGATCAAGGGTATTCTTATTCACCAGGGCAGCAATCTGATCTTCCAACGTCTGAAGTCTTCTCACATACTCAGTAGTCCTTGGGTCCTGAATATTAACCTGCGGAATAACTCTTGGAGATGGATGGACCGCTGATAGGGGTTTGCACTAGCCGAGCAACATCGTTCATCTGAGCTCTTTGACCATTCTTTCCGTCTCCATTTATGGCTGTTATGGCTTCCATGACCTGACTCACCTGGTACTTCAACAATTCAAACTCCGCCCGAGTAACAACCACGTTCTGCTCTCCTGAAGCCATGATCTTTCCAGATGCTAACTCAAGTCCAATACGAATGTCGGGAAATCAACTGACGAAGCGGACAAAAACGGGTAAGCTCCCTGTTCCGGCTGAGGATGAATATGCAAAATGAAAAGCCAATGCAAACAATCATGCAAAATGCAAAATGCACACACAAGGGACCAAGTGTGCTGCTGAGAAGCCCAATCCACCATACTGGTCTTAATCAGACCCATAACACTGCTCGAGCCTGGTCTCAACAAACCACAACAGTACTCCAACCTGGTCTCCAACAGACCCTATAATGCTGTCCTCAAATATCAACGCCACTGAATCTCAATCAAGAAAACCGGTAATCTGGAGGTCAAGTTACCTGCATGCCCCAACCCCTCTCACAGGTAGGTGTCCTAATAACTGACACAAGGTATGGCATCCTATGCGGTCGTCGGCATCACAGACTTTCAAGACTGATGATACGATACCCAGAAGGTGTGGCATCATCATGTCCTGAAGAGGCCTCACTTAGCCAACTTCCAAAAGATCGGTCCCCGGAGTCGACAATCCAACTAGCCAACAACCCCCTCAACCCAAAGGGTTGAAAAAGAAGTCAACCAGAAGAACCTCGTCCGAGCGTGGATTTCATGAGACACTAGTACATGCAAAGCATGCACGCGTCCACTAATTTCCACTCTAATTCTAGGTGCACTCAAGCCCAGGTCCGACTTATCTCTCAATCATAGAACCCCTTCATACCCACAGCAATAATAACAGTAATATAAAGTTGAATGTAAAATATAGAAAACATAAATCCATACAACATCCACGACGGGAAAACAAGCGCTAGGATTGACTCGCGTAGGGAACCGTTGGAGTCCCCAGCAGAGTCGCCAGCTGTCGCTACTGCGAAAATCGGCGCCGGCTGAACAGAAGAGTCGCCATCGTGCGTTATTTATCCCAAAGGAGGGAAAGGAAACGCTCGAAGTAAACCTACCGCAAAGACGGGAAAGGAATGGTCATCGCAACCAAATCCTGGATTCGGGAGTCGGTTACGCAAGGGGAAGGTATTAGCACCCCTCACGTCCGTCGTACTCGACGGGATCCATCCTTGTTTTCTAGTACGGATTGTTATTCTATCTATTCTACAGGTATGGGGTTAAAAGAAAATAAAATGACTCGATAAAGTATCACACTTTATGCCTACGTATTCCCGTCTGGAACGTGAAATCAGAGTCAACGTAGTTTGCCTACCTACGGGGAAGGAGGGGAAGGTTGCTCGCTAGGATATCGCATCCTATGCCTACGTACTTTCATACAGCATGAAGGATCAGAGCAAACGTAGTTCGGGCTACGGAAAACACAGATTTGTTTGACTGTTCTTTTATCCTTCTGAAAAAGGTTTTCTCCTGATTACGAGTCCAAGCGGACAAAAATGACTCTTTTGATTGGTTTGCAGTCTTTTACGCAAGAACTGTCTTTTATTGTGTTTGAAATCTTATTACTGTGTTTTTGATTGTTTTGAGATGAGAAGAGAAAGAACTCTAAAAACCTAGGGTTAAAATGGGAATCAAAATCTACCCTAATGTTGTCATGCATGGGAGAGAGCCTAATGTCTATCGTATTTCTCTCTTGTGCAGAGAGAAACAGAGATCCTAAGGGGATAAACGGAAAAGCAACAGCATATATACAGTAAAGCAGTAAAATGCATGAAATGCAGCAATACAAGCGAGGCAAGGGAGTCCCACTCGACCTCGAACCTAGAAAACAATAGGCAAAGTGAAATGGCTTCACTTCAAACCTAAGGGGAAAATTAACAAACAATACAGCAAAGAAAATAAAACCCCAAAACCAGCTCTGACAGCCCCCCAGCTCCTACAGCAACAACTCTGAAAAACACCCAACTCTGACAGTTGACAAACAGCAATCTTCCAATGAACCCCAAAGTCAAGCTCCACTAATACCCAAGCTACAACAAGCTTCCATCTCCAAGAAATCACCAAGCTTAAGCAAGCACAGAATCTTAACCAGTTGACAGCATCAGACAGCAAATAGCTCCAAACAGCAGTAAACCCTAGCTCTAACAGCTGCACAGCTATGACATGAATAACCTTCATATTGGTCAATATTTAATCTTCATCTCTATCTTCAATGGCTCCTTTCTTCAAGGTAAGCACTCCAGCAAAGAATTGATTTATCAGGATAAATTGAATGCCCAACAATTCATTGACGACCAAAGGAAGTCTATGAATAGTTGACATTGTAACAGACTGTTTCCCTCAAAGTTCTACCTCCTAGATAAAACCACTTATCCCTCCAAAGGAGGGAGGTGAATATCATAGAGGGACCTTTAATCATTGAGAAGAATGGAAGCAAAGGAAGCTATCCATGTTTGTACAAAAAATTCAGTCTATTCTAAGGCTCTGCTTATTCCTATTATTTCCTATGTCTTCAGTCAACTCCAATCCAAGCAATCTTCATGCACAAAGCTTTGATTATTATCCTCAATCTGCTCCTTTAATGTCTTCATGCTCCATAAGCTCAAACCATGCCCCACACCCCATAGAAAAGCCCAAAAGCCCAAGCAAACAAATATAAACCCCAAGAGGGCACACCAAACAAGCACTCCATTTGCAAAATACACTAAAAATAGTAAAATAGTATTTAAAACTCTAAGATTAATTCTAAGGGGATTTCTACATCTAACCTACATACCCTATATGTCCCAACTCCTAATTCATGCTAAAAACCCCAAAAGAAAATGTTAGAATGCACCTATGTTGAGTTTGAACCCTAATTATACTAACCTAATGTTTTCTAATCAAAACTAATCAAGATTAATCCACAAAATGTGGAATAAATCCAGGGGGAACTTGATGTTCTAATCTAATTAGCACAAAAAGAATGGAATCAAAATATGAATTTAAATGACCCAACAAAATTCACCCAAATGATATGTACAAACGAAATGAAAATAAAAAGCAATGAAATGTAAAAATTCACCGAAAATAGAAACAATGCCTAAAATAATATTTTTATTTTCTTATAATTTTCTTGAAACCATTACCAAAATGTGGGAAAAAATCCCATGTCAAAATGATGATTTATGGATTTTTTTTATGAATTTTATAGTAAACTATATGCAAATGAAATAAAATGAACATTCAATTAAAAAAGAGGAAACAGGGGGCGCCAATAGCAGTTTATTCACACTTCAAGACACACTGGGCCCAGAAAAGGGGGGTGCGTTCAGCAGAACGCACTAGGCCCAGGCTTGCTTCAGAAAACAATAACCAAAAAAACACAAACGGGGGGGGGGGGGGGGGGGGGGGCGAATAGCGAGTAACTCGCTTGGATTCCATGTTTGGGCCTCCAACGGGGGTGCAACTAGCAATTCTGCTAGGCCCATCAGAACAACACAAAGGGGATAGGGGGTATGACGAGTAAGATGGGAGTACATTCAGTAACTTGGGATTGGGCCTAAGCCCGAGGTTCATTCAACCTAGCCTAACAAAACCCTAACCAAAATCCTCCTAACTTTCATTCCACTACACTGTTCACCTTTCCCCAACCTGAAACCCTAACGCCGCTCTGAACTTCCAATCTCACCCTCACACAAGCTACCACCCGACTAAACCCTAAATCACCTTTAATCTCTAACCACACAAACTACTACTCCACAACCTAGTTCTTTCGTTAACGAAATAATAAACCCTAACAAGCTTGGAGCGAAGAAGAACCTGGAAAAATGATGGAGATTGGTGATGCTTTTCTGGAGATGACGAAGACTGAGAAGTCTTGATGGCGATCTTGAAGCGTTGAAAAAGAAGATCAAGGGATCTGGATGAACCGATGAAGAACCTTGAATGTTACTGATGAAGGTCCTCGCGTTTCTTGAGATTGGACGAAGAACGATGAATCTAACGGTGAACGACGATGATCCTGAAGATCTGGGTGACTCGGAGATTGATGGAGCACACGACGGAGATCTTGAACTTCCCGATGAACACCTTTGAAGATCCTACATGAAGATCTCAAAGGATCTGGCAAATCGTATGAAGCGGTTTAGTAATCTAGGATCCTGATGAATATTCGTTACAGATCTGGAAGATGAACGTTGCGTTGAAGTAGTATGAACTTCCGGTGAGCGTCTGGAAAATTGGATGAATAAGGTGGAGGCGAGCTTGAAGATTCCGGCGACGAGGGATGGAGGATGATCGGTGAGGAAGGTGAAGTTGGAAGGTGGATGAGAATTTGGATGAATTTCTGGAGATTTTGATGTTTCCGGCGACAGTTGGCGGTGGTCGGAGGCGGTTAGGGTGACCGGAGGGGGTTGGTTAGGGTGGCCGCCGGTCTTTGCATGGCCGGCGGTGGGATTCCGGCGAGGGGGCGGTGAGATGCTACGTGGCTAGCATGCAGTCTGAGAGTGAGACACGTGGGGAGGAGAGAGGGTGAGTGGAGATGGTGAGGTGTCGAATTCTGAGGGGATTGGACGAATGAGGTGGCGGAAGACTGGGACCTACGCGTGGCAGTGCTTTTTATAGGACACGTGGCATCTGGCGAAAATGGACCTGAACTGGGCTTGATTAAGGAATAATTGGCCCATTATGACTTAACTCAGACTAATGATGATTAGAGGCTAATTAACTGCATTAAACTCTGATTAGTGGACTTAAAAACTGATTAACTCTAAAACAAAAAATTAATACTGAAAATTAACCCAATTAATCTAAAACGAAAATTAAAAATTAAAATCTAATAAACCTAATTAAAACCTATTATTAATCCTAATTAACTTGTTAAAACAAAAATTAAAATATAAACTCCTAATTAATAAAAAAAAATCTAAAAACTATTATTTAATATCTAAAAAAATTATTTTCAAAAAAACCCTAATTAATTCTGAAAAAAATCAAATAAAGTCTAAAAAAAATCTAAACATTTTAATCCTTTTTCTTTTTAAAATCTAATCTATTAACATTTTAAAAAACAAATAAAATCTAATAAAATCTATAAAAAAAAACAATTAATCCCTATTTAAAAATCTAAAAAAAACAATTAAATCTAATAAACTCTAAACACAATAATATCTATTTAAAATCTACTCTCATTTAAGAAAAGATAGTATCTATTCATATCTATTTTTTTTAAATCTATTAAAAGGAAAATAATATCTAGAAATTTAAAAATCTATTAAATCTCTAAAAAAGAAAAGAAAATTTATTTAAAACTCTAAAAATTATTAAAAAAATCTATTAAATCCAGAAAAATCCAATTAAATGCATTAAAAAACCAGAAAAATAAAAGAAAAATCCTAAAAAAGCCAGGAGGCCGATTAAACCGATTAAAGCACAATTGTGCAACCGTAGCGAAACCCGGGCACCGAGATGGCCTGAAAACACAGGAAACGAGCACCAATTCTCAACAGACTTTTATTCCGACCGGCCTTAACTGCCTGAAACGCCAGGGGCTGCAATCCCGATAAAAATCAATCTGAATGATAAAAATGCAATGCATGCCGTATGCGAATGCGAATGCAAAACGTGCCGAAACATAAACCAGATATGAGGACCGGTTGGTCAAATTTTAGGGTGCAACAGCTCCCCCTATTCAAGCGGCTTGGACCTAAAGGGTTGAAGAGCGAGCAGCCTTCAAACATTCAAAGGTAGAAGACGGTTGAATACAAAATAAACCCGAAAATTTGCCAACCGCAGAAATAAACTGCACCCTCGCTTGGGGAACACCATCCAGAGAACTGAATCCAATTATTATGGCAACAAACTGATCGATCACCTGATAAAGAGGTTTGACTTTAGCCCCCAGTTACCTGTGTGACACCACAGATAACAAACCCGAAGGTTGGATCAACATGCGCTTGATCACCTCCCATCGTCTACTGATAGACGGAGACACCATCCCGCAGGAAAACAAATATCCATACTTACATCGTCTATAGATAGACAGAAAGACCCCATCCCGAAGGAAAAAACAATATCCATACTCACATTGTCTAAGGATAGACAGAAAGACTCCATCCCGAAGGAAAACCATATCCATACTCACATTGTCTAAGGATAGACAGAAAGGCACCGTCCTGAAGGAAAACAAATATCCAATACTCACATTGTCTAAGGATAGACAGAAAGACACCGTCCCGAAGGAAACCATTATCCATACTCACTTTGTCTAAGGATAGACAGAAAGACACCATCCCGAAGGAAAACCAATATCCATACTCACATTGTCTAAGGATAGACAGAAAGACACCATCCCGAAGGAAAACCAATATCCATATTTACATTGTCTAAGGATAGACAGAAAGACTCCATCCCGAAGGAAAACCATACCCATACTCACATCGTCTAAGGATAGACAGAAAGGCACCATCCCGAAGGAGAACAATATCCAATACTCACATTGTCTATGGATAGACAGAAAGGCACCATCCCGAAGGAAAACCCGTCAGCGGAAAGATAACCATATTCATTACCACCCATCAAATTTCAGAATCATTTCGTCTACAGGAATTGATGGAAAGAATAATATCTTCAAAGGGGCCACATCATCAATAAGGATTGACAGAAAGGAAAACCACCTCCAAAGATCCATGCCGTTGATAAGGATCAACAACTAGGAAAACCAAACATTCTTCGAAGAGCCTCGACGTTAATAAGGATCAACGGTCAGAAAAACCTTCTTGGAATGCCATCTCGTCCAATAAACAGAAAGAACGCCAATATCTGAAAGGTCGCTTTGAAACCTCTCAACGTCTAAGGATAGACGGAGAAAACCATATCCAAACTCACGACGTCTAATGATAGACGGAGAAGGCTCGCTGGGGGAAACCCATTGTCAATGTGAACTGACGGGAAGAGAAGTCTGCCAATATCAGACGACTGATGAGTAAAGCATAACCGATGTATGATCTGAGAATCAAATGCCAAAGAGTTGTCTGAATAAAGCTGCTGGATAAATGCCCCTGAACTGATTACAGAGTACTTCATGTTGCCACTGAAGGCTGATAGAAAAATTGGCTCATGCTTCGTATGCATATGCGTATGTTTGAATTTTTCTATGGCGTAATGCTCCATATGGGATGGAAATGCTACGCGTTTGAGTATGAAATGCAAGTATGATGCAAATATGATGATATATGCAAATGCAAATGCAGGCTCGGGTTGCTGGAGAAATTGGATACAGAAAACCACTTCAGCAAAATAAATGCTGAAGACAAAACCAACTCCGCTGGGGATAACCAGGCATCACAGAATTATTCCAGCAAAATAAATGTTGGAAAGGTGAATCCAACTTCGCTGGGGAATAACCGAATGCGCCAAGCATGATTGGACTTCTGTCAAGGACAGCTTACCCGTGCCAATGAAAATTGGACCTTTGCTGGGGAAAACAGACGGAGTCTTCCTGCGTACCAATGAATATTGGATTTTGAAACTGATATGCCACCACAAGTTGGGCTTCACAGTGATTGCCAATATGGTTTGGGCTTCCTGAAAATTGCCAATAAGGATTGGACTTTAGGCCCTCTGTGATGGGTCATATATGATTGCCTCTGGAAAACGTCTTGTCTGAATTCACAATTTCTGATTGACGGTCAAAGGATGGTAACACGACTTCCCGACATTCGACTCACACTTGAAGATTAGCTGAATCTGCTCGAATAGCTTTGAGTAACTCTAATGACACGGAGAAGAACAATTCCTTCGCTTCTGATATGCCCCAGCTTGTGGGACCTCTGTGGGGATAGTCCTCAAAAGGAAATCTGAAAATCTGTACCCTGACGGTCTGATATGAAATGCCCCAGCATTCTGAACCTCGGAAAAATGCTTCAAATCAAATGCCCTTTAGGCAAGAAACAACTCCTGCGCTCTTAGGATGGTCTGCCCCTGTCTGCCATGACTTTGCCCCTGATTGGCTGATTCAGTGTAGTGACTCTAGCTACGAGAGATTTACCGAATCTCGACCTGATTGCCCCGGAATAACGACCTCAGATGGCTGACCTCACTGGGGATCACTTGATAATAGCTTGCCCCGACTCTCGGAACATTCGGGCATCCTGCATTCTATCCTGATCAGACTTTCCACTATAGGAAACTTTCCTGCTGTCAATCGCTTACTCGTAAGTAAAACCAGTTGTTCTGCATAACAGATATATTAATGCAATGCATATGACAGTTTTAACATCCAATCAGTTCACTGGAAAAATGGAAAAAACCGTTTAGGACGTATAATGCACAAATCACTTATCAGAATATCGACACCAGTACCAACATGGTAAGAAGAACCCTTTTAGGAGTCAGCTTCGACGCGGTCTTTACCGATATATGCCTTCGAAACAAACCTGCTTCAATTAGGACTTTTGAAGGTTGTAACGTGGCCAGGTTCACGATTTTGAAAGAAAGGATAAAGGCTCAAAGTCTAATTTTAACCCACCCATTCTCTTTGATGCTCTCCGATCCTACGTTCATCTAATTCGACCTTAGCGCTCACCTCTTAGAGGTTGAAATATAGGAGTGATAGTTCGAGAAACTATGAGCTTTCGGAGTGACAGTCACTCACTCTTCGTCTTTGACACTTGGGGTCACACGACTCGTATTTCATTTGAGGACTTTTCTTTTGTAATCCTTTTCATTTTTTCTTTTCTTTCCCTGCCTTTTGCCTGGACTGACTCTTTTGAGTTTCTTTTGATTTCCCAGTCCAGCGGGATGCCCTTATTTTTGCCTAAGTCGTCTGTTTTCTATTTTTGACTTAGCGGGCTTTTGATTCTTTTTGCTTTCCGTTTTTTTTTCCCGAACAAGTCGTGTGACACTGGTTGCCTGACTCTTTGGGGAATAATGTGATTGTGTCACTCCTGACGCTTAACCACTGTGGCTTTTTAGGCACGACCTATGGAGGTGTGATTGATCCTCGAACGGACACTCCTTTTGCAATTTGGACGCTCGGTCAAATTAGCTAACACCTACCCTGCCCCAGGTTGAGATTGAGGATTTTTCATTTTCAGAAAGAACTCCTACTACTAGGCTCAAAGGGGTTGTCAAAGGGTTATCTTCCTTATGTCTCCGGTGTTTAGGGATTTGAAAAAATGCCTGTACATCATCAGCGGGTTTTATTTCAAAGGCATACAATATCGGAAGCTTGCATGTCGTTCATTTTCGTCATCCTCCCCGGATTCCGCTTAACCAAGCGTTGGATATCTGTAAAAATCAATTAGTGAACACGAATGGATTTAATCAAAACATGCATACTCATTTCATTATCATTAATTGAATGAAAACAACAAGTTTTACAAACAAGATTGCAATTTAACATAGAAAGAAACTACAAACATAAAGAAATGACAAGATGAAACACAGGAAAACGTCAGCTTCCGAGAACCGGGCTTTCACATCTGACTTGCTGCTGAACCAGCCATCTTCAAAGTTGCCTATTGAAACCATACTGCTTAGGACGGATGCCGGGTGAATTGCCTTTCTGACTTCATTGGGCTCTGTCTAGCACGCAGGTTTGACCGATAACGATAAGGCTGCTGGCTCTGGAAAGGAGTTGACGTCTGCTGCGAAGACTGGACAGATTGTTGACTTTGATCAGTCGAACCACTTGGAGGTCGAGTCTGAATTATCAGGGACTCCTTTTGTTCAAGCGCTTTCATCCTCAGGCTTGGTCTAGGCAGCAACTGAGGACAGGGGGATTCTGACACCAACGATTGCAGAATATACTTCTGATCTACGGCAGCTTCGGGAACGTCCATCATTTTAGCACCAACTGGGGTACGACCATTAGGTACAATTACGCCGCCCGGCGTGAGTTCAATAACTTTTGCGTCAATCAAGTCCTGAACGTTGTGCTTAAAAGCGTGACAACTTTCCACATCATGTCCGGGTGCCCCGGAATGAAATTCACACTGCTTACTAGTGTCATACCCATAAGGAAGCGTCGTTCCTGTGAGTGGCTCCAATGTTCTTTTCTCAACCAGCTTCAAACTCGATAAAGTCTGAAAGAGCTTAGCATATGTTGAAGGCGGCGCCTCAAATATCCTCCTTGACCTTCGCCGAACCGGATGTATCTTTTGTTGCTATTATTAGTGTCTATCAACACGTCTTTTAAGCTCAGGTTCCACAGGCACGAGCTCCACAGGCACAGGTGGAACAAACTCCTTCACTGCGGTTTCAGATAGCTGATCATCCTCTTTCCTAATCACATTCTTGACTACTTCCATGGTCAAGCTCATTTGGGTCTTCAGCTGATTATTTTCCTCTTTGAGTATCTTCTGATCTAGACGCAACTCTTGCATGTCTTTCATCATCTGCCTTAGCTGGCCTCAGACTTCAATCAGTTAAGCCTGATTCCGTTCCATATCTCTGAGGGAATTCCTGCAACAAACTGATGATAGGAAATAAGACCCACAGTTCTGATGTACCTGCTATGTGAGAATGCAATGCAGAAATCAAACACATATTCAAGACAAGACAAAATACACCCCAAGCTACAAGCACCGAGATAAACACCTTACACCACTATGTAAAGCCAACAAGAGCAGCAAACAAGCACACCCAAGTACAAAATACAATGACCCCAGCCAACAAGCCTGGTGGTGGTCAGCAAACAAAAATGCACGAAAGTTAAACAGTCAGCAGAGAAAAACAGATGCGACACCCGGCGCGGAAACCTCTAGCAACTTCCCTCATATTCAACTGAGCTCTCAGTTGGACATTCTTCCAAACATACACTCTCAGTGGAGTATTCCCTAACATTGACTGACGAACCCACACAACTGGATGAAGGATAATCAATAATCCGAACAAAACCTTGAGGGGTGATGAAGATCTTGTTAGAGTCTAGCAGATTCTGAACTTGGCTTCTAAGCACTTTACAATCATCTGTCGAATGCCCCTGTACCCCAACATGGTACTCACAGCGGGCGCTGGCATCAGAACCTGGAGGATAAGGCAGGATCATGGGATTAGTCTCTTTCGGCACTATTAATCCACTTTCAACCAAATCTGGTAACAACTGACTGTACGTCACCGGTAGCTGAGTAAACTGCCTTTCAGGCTTCCTTGGTCTTTGTCGGGCGTGACGATGCGGCTGACGATAATATGACTGCTGGTTTGAAGTGTCTGACAACTGAGCCTGAGACGCTAGAGATTCTGAGACAACATCGCTTCCTTCTTCCCACTCCTCTTGAGAACTGAGAACTGATTCATTCTTATCAACTGGGATATAAGGAGCATCTCGAAGCTTTCCATTCTTGAGTCCTCTCTCAACAAGCTCTCCCATTCTCATCAAGCCTTCAAATCTTGTACAAGTGATCATCATGTCATAGTAACGGCCCTTCAGAGTACCCAAAAAGAGGTTAACCATTTCCCTCTCCTGAATCGGTGGTTGAACACGAGCAGCCAATTCTCTCCATCTTTGCACATACCCCCTAAAGGATTCATTCTCCGCACGAGATAATTCTTGCAACTGCATGCGAAAAGGAGCTATTTCCAGGTTGTAGTCATACTGCTTCACGAAGGCATTGGCTAAGTCCGACCATGATTTAATGCTATCACTCTTCAAGTGCATGTACCAGTCCAGAGATGCTCCGATCAAACTATCTTGGAAACAGTGAATCATGAGCTTGTCATTGGTGATATGCGGAGTCATTCTCCTGCAGAACATAACCAAATATAGCTTCGGGCAGCTATCCCCTTTGTATTTCTCAAAATTGGGCATTTTGAACTTCGGAGGTAATACAAGATCTGGCACCAAACACATGCTCGCAGCATTCAGATCAAGGGTATTCTTATTCACCAGGGCAGCAATCTGATCTTCCAACGTCTGAAGTCTTCTCACATACTCAGTAGTCCTTGGGTCCTGAATATTAACCTGCGGAATAACTCTTGGAGATGGATGGACCGCTGATAGGGGTTTGCACTGGCCGAGCAACATCGTTCATCTGAGCTCTTTGACCATTGTTTCCGTCTCCATTTATGGCTGTTATGGCTTCCATGACCTGACTCACCTGGTACTTCAACAATTCAAACTCCGCCCGAGTAACAACCACGTTCTGCTCTCCTGAAGCCATGATCTTTCCAGATGCTAACTCAAGTCCAATACGAATGTCGGGAAATCAACTGACGAAGCGGACAAAAACGGGTAAGCTCCCTGTTGCGGCTGAGGATGAATATGCAAAATGAAAAGCCAATGCAAACAGTCATGCAAAATGCAAAATGCACACACAAGGGACCAAGTGTGCTGCTGAGAAGCCCAATCCACCATACTGGTCTTAATCAGACCCATAACACTGCTCGAGCCTGGTCTCAACAAACCACAATAGTACTCCAACCTGGTCTCCAACAGACCCTATAATGTTGTCCTCAAATATCAACGCCACTGAATCTCAATCAAGAAAACCGGTAATCTGGAGGTCAAGTTACCTGCATGCCCCAACCCCTCTCACAGGTAGGTGTCCTAATAACTGACACAAGGTATGGCATCCTATGCGGTCGTCGGCGTCACAGACTTTCAATACTGATGATACGATACCCAGAAGGTGTGGCATCATCATGTCCTGAAGAGGCCTCACTTAGCCAACTTCCAAATGATCGGTCCCCGGAGTCGACAATCCAACTAACCAACAACCCCCTCAACCCAAAGGGTTGAAAAAGAAGTCAACCAGAAGAACCTCGTCCGAGCGTGGATTTCATGAGACACTAGTACATGCAAAGCATGCACGCGCCCACTAATTTCCACTCTAATTCTAGGTGCACTCAAGCCCAGGTCCGACTTATCTCTCAATCATAGAACCCCTTCATACCCACAGCAATAATAACAGTAATATAAAGCTGAATGTAAAATACAGAAAACATAAATCCATACAACATCCACGACGGGAAAACAAGCGCTAGGATTGACTCGCGTAGGGAACCGTTGGAGTCCCCAGCAGAGTCGCCAGCTGTCGCTACTGCAAAAATCGGCGCCGGCTGAACAGAAGAGTCGCCATCGTGCGTTATTTATCCCAAAGGAGGGAAAGGAAACGCTCGAAGTAAACCTACCGCAAAGACGGGAAAGGAATGGTCATCGCAACCAAATCCTGGATTCGGGAGTCGGTTACGCAAGGGGAAGGTATTAGCACCCCTCACGTCCGTCGTACTCGACGGGATCCATGCTTGTTTTCTAGTACGGATTGTTATTCTATCTATTCTACAGGTATGGGGTTAAAAGAAAATAAAATGACTCGACAAAGTATCACACTTTATGCCTACGTATTCCCGTCTGGAACGTGAAATCAGAGTCAACGTAGTTTGCCTACCTACGGGGAAGGAGGGGAAGGTTGCTCGCTAGGATATCGCATCCTATACCTACGTACTTTCATACAGCATGAAAGATCAGAGCAAACGTAGTTCGGGCTACGGAAAACACAGATTTGTTTGACTGTTCTTTTATCCTTCTGAAAAAGGTTTTCTCCTGATTACGAGTCCAAGCGGACAAAAATGACTCTTTTGATTGGTTTGCAGTCTTTTACGCAAGAACTGTCTTTTATTGTGTTTGAAATCTTATTACTGTGTTTTTGATTGTTTTGAGATGAGAAGAGAAAGAACTCTAAAAACCTAGGGTTAAAATGGGAATCAAAATCTACCCTAATGTTGTCATGCATGGGAGAGAGCCTAATGTCTATCGTATTTCTCTCTTGCGCAGAGAGAAACAGAGATCCTAAGGGGATAAACGGAAAAGCAACAGCATATATACAGTAAAGCAGTAAAATGCATGAAATGCAGCAATACAAGCGAGGCAAGGGAGTCCCACTCGACCTCGAACCTAGAAAACAATAGGCAAAGTGAAATGGCTTCACTTCAAACCTAAGGGGGAAATTAACAAACAATACAGCAAAGAAAATAAAACCCCAAAACCAGCTCTGACAGCCCCCCAGCTCCTACAACAACAACTCTGAAAAACACCCAACTCTGACAGTTGACAAACAACAATCTTCCAATGAACCCCAAAGTCAAGCTCCACTAATACCCAAGATACAACAAGCTTCCATCTCCAAGAAATCACCAAGCTTAAGCAAGCACAGAATCTTAACCAGTTGACAGCATCAGACAGCAAATAGCTCCAAACAGCAGTAAACCCTAGCTCTAACAGCTGCACAGCTATGACATGAATAACCTTCATATTGGTCAGTATTTAATCTTCATCTCTATCTTCAATGGCTCCTTTCTTCAAGGTAAGCACTCCAGCAAAGAATTGATTTATCAGGATAAATTGAATGCCCAACAATTCATTGACGACCAAAGGAAGTCTATGAATAGTTGACATTGTAACAGACTGTTTCCCTCAAAGTTCTACCTCCTAGATAAAACCACTTATCCCTCCAAAGGAGGGAGGTGAATATCATAGAGGTACTTTTAATCATTGAGAAGAATGGAAGCAAAGGAAGCTATCCATGTTTGTACAAAAAATTCAGTCTATTCTAAGGCTCTGCTTATTCCTATTATTTCCTATGTCTTCAGTCAACTCCAATCCAAGCAATCTTCATGCACAAAGCTTTGATTATTCTCCTCAATCTGCTCCTTTAATGTCTTCATTCTCCATAAGCTCAAACCATGCCCCACACCCCATAGAAAAGCCCAAAAGCCCAAGCAAACAAATATAAACCCCAAGAGGGCACACCAAACAAGCACTCCATTTGCAAAATACACTAAAAATAGTAAAATAGTATTTAAAACTCTAAGATTAATTCTAAGGGGATTTCTACATCTACCCTACATACCCTATATGTCCCAACTCCTAATTCATGCTAAAAACACCCAAAAGAAAATGTTAGAATGCACCTATTTTGAGTTTGAACCCTAATTATACTAACCTAATGTTTTCTAATCAAAACTAATCAAGATTAATCCACAAAATGTGGAATAAATCCAGGGGGAACTTGATGTTCTAATCTAACTAGCACAAAAAGAATGGAATCAAAATATGAATTTAAATGACCCAACAAAATTCACCCAAATGATATGTACAAACGAAATGAAAATAAAAAGCAATGAAATGTAAAAATTCACCGAAAATAGAAACAATGCCTAAAATAATATTTTTATTTTCTTATAATTTTCTTGAAACCATTACCAAAATGTGGGAAAAAATCCCATGTCAAAATGATGATTTATGGATTTTTTTATGAATTTTATAGTAAACTATATGCAAATGAAATAAAATGAACATTCAATTAAAAAAGAGGAAACAGGGGGCGCCAATAGCAGTTTATTCACACTTCAAGACACACTGGGCCTAGAAAAGGGGGGTGCGTTCAGCAGAACGCACTAGGCCCAGGCTTGCTTCAGAAAACAATAACCAAAAAAACACAAACGGGGGGGGGGGGGGGGGGGGGGGGCGAATAGCGAGTAACTCGCTTGGATTCCATGTTTGGGCCTCCAACGGGGGTGCAACTAGCAATTCTGCTAGGCCCATCAGAACAACACAAAGGGGATAAGGGGTATGACGAGTAAGATGGGAGTACATTCAGTAACTTGGGATTGGGCCTAAGCCCGAGGTTCATTCAACCCAGCCTAACAAAACCCTAACCAAAATCCTCCTAACTTTCATTCCACTACACTGTTCACCTTTCCCCAACCTGAAACCCTAACGCCGCTCTGAACTTCCAATCTCACCCTCACACAAACTACCACCCGACTAAACCCTAAATCACCTTTAATCTCTAACCACACAAACTACTACTCCACAATCTAGTTCTTTCGTTAACGAAATAATAAACCCTAACAAGCTTGGAGCGAAGAAGAACCTGGAAAAATGATGGAGATTGGTGATGCTTTTCTGGAGATGACGAAGACTGAGAAGTCTTGATGGCGATCTTGAAGCGTTGAAAAAGAAGATCAAGGGATCTGGATGAACCGATGAAGAACCTTGAATGTTACTGATGAAGGTCCTCGCGTTTCTTGAGATTGGACGAAGAACGATGAATCTAACGGTGAACGACGATGATCCTGAAGATCTGGGTGACTCGGAGATTGATGGAGCACACGACGGATATCTTGAACTTCCCGATGAACACCTTTGAAGATCCTACATGAAGATCTCAAAGGATCTGGCAAATCGTATGAAGCGGTTTAGTAATCTAGGATCCTGATGAATATTCGTTACAGATCTGGAAGATGAACGTTGCGTTGAAGTAGTATGAACTTCCGGTGAGCGTCTGGAAAATTGGATGAATAAGGTGGAGGCGAGCTTGAAGATTCCGGCGACGAGGGATGGAGGATGATCGGTGAGGAAGATGAAGTTGGAAGGTGGATGAGAATTTGGATGAATTTCTGGAGATTTTGATGTTTCCGGCGACAATTGGCGGTGGTCGGAGGCGGTTAGGGTGACCGGAGGGGGTTGGTTAAGGTGGCCGCCGGTCTTTGCATGGCCGGCGGTGGGATTCCGGCGAGGGGGCGGTGAGATGCTACGTGGCTAGCATGCAGTCAGAGAGTGAGACACGTGGGGAGGAGAGAGGGTGAGTGGAGATGGTGAGGTGTCGAATTCTGAGGGGATTGGACGAATGAGGTGGCGGAAGACTGGGACCTACGCGTGGCAGTGCTTTTTATAGGACACGTGGCATCTGGCGAAAATGGACCTGAACTGGGCTTGATTAATGGATAATTGGCCCATTATGACTTAACTCAGACTAATGATGATTAGAGGCTGATTAACTGCATTAAACTCTGATTAGTGGACTTAAAAACTGATTAACTCTAAAACAAAAAATTAATACTGAAAATTAACCCAATTAATCTAAAACGAAAATTAAAAATTAAAATCTAATAAACCTAATTAAAACCTATTATTAATCCTAATTAACTTGTTAAAATGAAAATTAAAATATAAACTCCTAATTAATCAAAAAAAAATCTAAAAAATATTATTTAATATCTAAAAAAATAATTTTCAAAAAAACCCTAATTAATTCTGAAAAAAATCAAATAAAATCTAAAAAAAATCTAAACATTTTAATCCTTTTTCTTTTTAAAATCTAATCTATTAACATTTTAAAAAACAAATAAAATCTAATAAAATCTATAAAAAAAAACAATTAATCCCTATTTAAAAATCTAAAAAAAAAACAATTAAATCTAATAAACTCTAAAAACAATAATATCTATTTAAAATCTACTCTCATTTAAGAAAAGATAGTATCTATTTATATCTATTAAAATCTATTCTTTTAAAAGAAAAATAATATCTATTCATATCTATTTTTTTTTAAAATCTATTAAAAGGAAAATAATATCTAGAAATTTAAAAATCTATTAAATCTCTAAAAACGAAAAGAAAATTTATTTAAAACTCTAAAAATTATAAAAAAAAATCTATTAAATCCAGAAAAATCCAATTAAATGCATTAAAAAACCAGAAAAATAAAAGAAAAATCCTAAAAAATCCAGGAGGCCGATTAAACCGATTAAAGCACAATTGCGCAACCGTAGCGAAACCCGGGCACCGAGATGGCCTGAAAACACAGGAAACGAGCACCAATTCTCAACAGACTTTTATTTCGACCGGCCTGAACTGCCTGAAACGCCAGGGGCTGCAATCCCGATAAAAATCAATCTGAATGATAAAAATGCAATGCATGCCGTATGCGAATGCGAATGCAAAACGTGCCGAAACATAAACCAGATATGAGGACCGGTTGGTCAAATTTTAGGGTGCAACACACATGTTTGAGATTATCAAGTTCACATCTGCAACTGCTCCTGTATCGGCCACTATAATGATTGTAATAATATAATATTGCACCTCGGTAAGACTTCCGGGGAAAAGTCCTGTTTCAGTCATGGTATCCATGTCATTGTATCCTTCAAGGAGCCTCTCCTGTTGTTTGTAGTATTCTGCAACCTTGCGTTGCTTTTCTGAAATAAAAAACAACCAAAAATACTTTGAAACTAAACCACATCTTAAACACAAGATTGAATAAAAGTAAAGCATATAGTAAATATAACAAGTTGAATAACAATCTCAAATAACAGTAACACACATTTCAGAGAAAGTTTGTTCAAAAGGAAATCAAGGCCAAAAGTTAGTATGTAAGTTGCCATGAAAAGCATGAGTTGCTTATGAACAATAACATTAACAATAACAGCTTATGCATCAAATTTCAACACAACCATTAACAATAACATCCTAACTAACTTCCATGACCAATTCTAATAAGTTACCAACAGCCTGCATAAAGTCCCATAAGGCTATACTTGTTCAAGCAATTCAGTCATCATAGCAATTCATTCACATGATAATCTCACTGTATTAACAATACAATAGCAGCTTAGTTCATGACTTCAAATTCAAAACTAACTTTCATAACACTTTAACATATCATCTATTTCAATCTAACAATTTCCTTACATAACAATTAATTAACATGAACCAATCTTAACATCAAATAACCAAATTTACTAGCTAATTTCCATAACAGTTTCTATTTTTCTAAACATCAAATTAAATCCAATTCAAATTCTAATATTCCAAAACCATCTAGCAACTATATGTTTGCAATGCCAAAATTCACACACCATAATAGAAAACTTCATGGCAATACAGTCTTATATTGCAATCAACTTTTAACTGATTCATCAATTATACTTTTATCACAACTCAACAAACCATACTTAGCTGTCAGGTTCATCCTAATTTAACCATTCAATTCACTAAATATACTAACATCAACCTAAACTAATTCAAAGCTATCACAAGTTACTAACTCTAATGCAAATTCACACTATCCCAATTATAACTAGCTTCTATTACTTTAATTCACTAACTCAAATCATAACTAATTCCAATATGGCAACGGATTCACTAACAATTTCTAACAAATCTTACAGCAAGATCTCAGCATCGCAGTAGGAATTCATTCATTCGAAACCCATCATTAATCCAATGTCGACTAATATTTTCCGTTCTAAAACATTAAAGTTCAAATGCTAACAGCCAGCGTTTTTAGCAACTAACATCAACGCATTATTAATCAACACCTCTCTAACAACTAACCTACTATACTTACCCTCTTCCATTCCAACATAACTTGGATGCCATAGGCCCATAGCATAACAGCAATTCATTTTATCACTAACAGTGCCTTTAACACACATATTTAGTAGCTCAATTTTAGTTTAATCTATAACAATCCATTAACAACATGTTCGCTTTAACAATCCAGTGGATGATGGAATACACTTCAAACCTCACACTCAACCTTAAACAAAGAATAGTAAAATCCCATTTATATCAAAGTAAAATATTTACTTTGCATGGACTTAATCTCTGAATTGCATCTAGAGGATGACGGCAGTGACCCCTCACTTTATGAGGAACAGCTTCATCTGTTGCTCTCTGGAAAATAGAAAAAATGAAGATGAGAAATGTATTTTTGGTTTACAAGATTTGATAAAGATATCAAAGGGCATATTAGAGGATATGGTGACTAACAAGGCCTTAAAAGAGAGCATGGAAGTCAGGGAATCAAAACAACACGCCACAAGCATGATATTTCACCATTACATCACAATCACATACAAGTGAGAATGTAAGGTGAGGACTATTCAAGCCTTACCAGTACCACAAAGGCCAAATCTCTAAGAGACATGGAAATATAAACCATCACACTAAAGGCAAACGAGTGGGCCAATACCAGAGTACATAGTGGCCGCACACAACTATGGTCGATTTTCCAAAAGTATTAAAAAATATAAGACACAAAGTTTGGTTGATTATCTTACAAACATTCATCAGAACAAAAATAGTTTCCAAGTTACCTTTTTTGTGCGGTTTATTCTTACAAAGATTCGGCACCTAGCAGCAGAAAATGGATCATGTTCTGTGTTATCTGCTAGAGGAGTGTCTTCTTCCTTTATTCTGTTTGATGAAATTAATCTTGACCCGACTTTTCTCTTTTTTTGGATAAGGATTTTAGTTGAAATGACCCCTTGAGGAGTTTGTATAATCAAAACGGTGTCTAGATTGGGAACCCTGCAAGAAATACAGAAATCATGAAGTTGAACAGCTAAAGTAAGAACAAGATGAACTCAAATACACCCATACCCATACAATTCCAAAAGCACTGAAGTTTTTTTTGTAATTTGTAAAAAGCAAACTCCATAGAGGAAACAATATATAAATGGAGAAAGGAGAAACAATATTATCATAATTAAGGACTTCATACATGTGATAAGCACAATAAGAAATCATTCTTGTTGTCTATTTACCATTTTTCTCCGAACAATGCAACTGCATTTACAGAGGAGATAACTCAATAACTATTTCATGGATCACAAATTATCCATATGATAAATGAAAACTACCAACTTAAAGTCAGCCATGATACAGAAAAATAATGAGAAGTAGTATATCTCATAAATTAAATTAAATGAAAGTACATATTAGAACATAGCAGCAAAAAATAGCCAAGTCGATTCAAGTAAAGCCTCACCTCCATGCGATAACCGGCCCTTGATGCACACATGGCATGTTAATAAGTGGAACACTTGCAACATTGAGCGCACGAGCCATGGATTTGCTTACAAATAACACAAATCTGAAATTGAATTAATGCAAACTTTAGATTGAATCAGAATGAACAAATCTAAGAGACGCCTAAATAATACTCATATGTTAAGAAATCTGGACTGGAGCAGTGGAGCCTAGGTTGTTTCAAGTATTCTCACTCCGGCTTTATAATGTGGTATGAGTGAATGATGTATGTTACTTAGTGTGACATATACAAAGAATAAACTACGTCAATTGGTGACTAACATTAATTAGGCGCAGACACCGTTATTACTATAATTTATTATGATAAAATACACACATTAGTAGTGATACCATCAAAATATACTTCTTATTCGGAAAAGTGATATAAAGAACATTTTCTGAACACACAAAAGATGAGTTAGAAATACCCTACCTTCACGAAAGAGTTCGATGGAATACTTAAGATACCCAAAGCAGGCTCCATTTTTTCATCACTAGCAAAAGATACTTCAGGTCGAAACCAGGCACAAGTGACATGAACCCATAATGGATCAACATCAGTAGGCTTTAGAGCACCACCTGAATGTCCAATAGTGCATTTCAGGTATTAAGATCATAGACACTAATTACAAAATGAAGTTAAAAACAACATTACCAAAGCTACATGATATTATCCTAAATTCTACAGTCAAAAGAGGTAACGAAAAAGCAAGATTAATTCATAGATGCATATAAGGTTACAAGAATTTAGATGATAAGTTCCAAAAAATAGAATATTTAGGGGGAGGTATAGCTCATACAAATAAAATTGACATATATAATACTGCATCATATTGTTGCACCCCAAAATTTGACCAACATTTCTTTACCTAGCTCATGTTTCATCTCATTCACATGGGCATTATCATCTGCATTTCACTGACATGTATGCAATAGATCAAGAGGTATGATTACCAATCAAGAGCACCACAAGACTTTGAAGCTATCCAAGAGGGTTATTCAAGTGTTCAAGGGTTGATATCTTTGTCAGAGAAGTTAAGAGATCCTCAGAGAGGTTGGTTGAAACCAAGGTTGTGTGACTCCCAACTTGAGAGTTGTGGGAGCTCCTCAGATGATTCTGAAGCCATGAGGATGGACTTGAAGCTTTGAGAGATCTTATGAGATGTCTTGAAAGACATCATGAAGCCTAGAGAGGCCATTGTGCAAGAATAAGAAGCCTCAGCCATGAGTGGTGTAATTAGGGTTTGACTGAGTCAACCCTAGGTCAACTGATGATTTGGAGAGGGTTGAGACCTAATCCAAGAGCTATGTGATCATGGATTGATGCATTGATATTCTATAAGGATGATTCCAATGTCAACACATCATGATTGAAGAATTTGAGAAGTTTCAAGCTAGGGTTTCTAAGGCTTGACAGTGTAAAATCCCCTAGTTTGACCCCTATCTTCAAGGCAGTTTAGCTCAAGATGTGATTGTCATCTCATCTTACCCCCAATATGAATGTTTTAGAGCTTTATCTTAGCTTTAATTTGAGTACTATAAGTCCTTTATAGGATTTGTAGAGCTCAAGTTATGACTTTGACAAGTTACAGGTCATCTGAGGTATGTGAATCTGGGGCCTTGAAAGTCACCCAACTTGCATCCAACTTTTGCCCAGGAAGGATGATTCCTATGAACTTTTGGTCAACATGAATGTTGTTCCTTATCTTCTTATCTTTCTATAGAGTACTAGAAGTCCTTTATAGGATTTGTATAACTCAAGTTATGGCTTTGACAAGTCAAGGGCATTTTGGTCATTTGGAGATTATAGGTCATTTCAAGCATAAGGCCATAACTCCTATTTCCAAGCTTCAAATGGAAAAATATTCAACATCAAACTTGCTTAGAATGATGTTTTAAGGCTATTAAGGAGTTAATGAGATGTTGAAAAGGCTTGTAGCTCAAAGTGATAAAAATGACCTAAAATGGAGGCATAAGTTAAATAAGTCAAAGTTGGAAATTGAAATTTCCAAGTTACACATCCAAACCATGGCATGTAATAGGTCATTTTGACTCCAAAGATTATTTTAGAAACAATGGTTCAGCCACATTTTTGATTTAAGGATTAGATCATGGACTTGCTTTGGAAAATGGTCACTTGCATAATAAGGTACAAATGCAAAACACAAGGAAAGGCAATGTACAAGCTAGCAAAGCATCTTAAAACCTCATATATCTCATCTAAGGAGATTTTCAGGTCAGAACAAGTTGCTGCAGGAGGCATAGCATGAAATGGCATGTGAGATGAGATGGAATCAAAAACTCATGGCATGAGAATCCCAAGTTCTCATTGGATGGTTCCAGAAAGTTCTAGAGGGTTTAGAATCATCCTATATAGTGTTTAGAACTTGCTCAGATGCAAGGTTGGTGATAGATTAGAGAGGAGAGTGAGATAGCCATTTTTCTTCTTCCATTGCAAGTTGAAATCGATTCCCACTTTTCCACACATTTTCCATTGCTTCTTTCAATCCCAACACCTTCCATTGATCATAATGAATGTGGGCATACCAATTTGAGGGCAAGATCATGAAGAATGGAAGAGTTAGCACTTGGATTTTGGGAGCTGCAAGTCAAGATCGGGTTTGGAGATTCAGGCTTTCTTGGTCCAATCTTTTGCAAACAGAAGCTTTATCATCAATCAAGGAAGGTTTCTGAAGAGTTTGAGAGGTTGAAGTGGAGCTTTGACCTACCTGATATTCGAGATTTGACAGGTTTGTAACTTTTCTTCTACACCATAATTTAAGCATAATTAGGTAGATTTGTTAGGTTAGAATGGTTAGAGACAAGTAGGAGATGGATTCTGGAAAGTTTGGGATCAATTGGTGAAGTTTGAGTTGGTGACACCATTTTTGTTTTGATCAAGAACACGATGGATAGTGAGCTATAACATGGGTTTAATATCAAGAATTAACCAGTGTGAGGTGGTGATCATTCTGAGGTAATCAATTTCAAGAATTGTTAGAATTGAAGTTTGAGCATAGTTTTGATCTTGGATCGGGTTTAGAGATTAAGGACATTTCAATTGATTCTAAGGCTATGGTTGGATTCAGGGTTGAATTTAGAGTAGATTAGGGTTTTGAATCATGGCTTTTGGTTGAGTTTGGATGGAGTTCGAATTAGGGATTGGAGCTCTGCAACTATGGAGCTTTCCCTCCACTTCCATGGCTGAAGGAAGAAGATGAAGACATGGTCGTTTGATCATGCATGGACTCATTGACTAGGGTCAGATCTGAGGGTTGTGGTTTAATCTCACGTTTGAAGAGAAGTCTGAAGACACACCAAAACGCGGCGTTTCATTAAACTGAGGTTTTGGGCTTTAGTGGACTGATTGATATCCCCACCCCCTTTAATGGCCCATTGATGTTTTGAACTGTATTTCTTTACTCTTTGCACCGTGCCTTTTTCTTTTTCTTTTTATTTTCTGAATTGATTTTCTGATTAATAACTGGGCCTAGCACTTTACTAATCCCACCCCCATTTTAAGCCCAGTCATGAATTGAACTGCATATAATTGCTAACTGCACCAATGTTTTACCATTTTAATTTCTTTTTCTCCATTTTTCTTTAAACTTTGAAAAATCATATTAAATAGAAAATTAATGATTTTTGCATGGGGATTTTTTTCTCCTATTTCATGTTAATGTCTAGAAAATTATAAAATCAAAATATTTGCATTTCATGCATTTTTAATATTTTTTGTATATTTTCTCTTTTAATAGCTTTTAATTCCTTTTATGTTGATGCATAGATTTGTAGAATTTTTTTTAGCTGGTCCCCTTTGAATTTTTAGTCCATTCCTTTTAGGATAGTTATATTAGGACTTTAGCTCCCCTCTGGATTTATTCCATAATTTTGTGATTAATTTTTGATTAGTTTTGACTAGATGACTTTAGGTTGTGTAGATTTAGGTTAATCCTTAACATAGGTCCACAATAACACTAGAATTTTGGGTTTCTAGGTCAAGATAGATATTGGGACATATAGGGTATTAAGGGTAGGTATATAGGATCCCTTAGAAATTATATTAGATTTTAATATAATAGTATACTATTTTTGATGGATTTTTGTAATTGATGGTTGTTTGTGTTGCCCTTGTGGGCTTGTATTTTGTTTTGCCTTGCTTTGTGGGTTTTTGCTTGGCTTGGTGGGCTTGGTCTTGCTTTGAGAAGCATGGAGGAGCATAGTAGAAGACTTGAGGATTGAAGAAGGAGCTTGAGAGCTTGGAAGCTTGTGTGTTTTGTTGTTGTTTTAGGGTTAAGAATTAGGAAGAGCTTAGACTTAGTTAATTTCTTTCTTAAACATGGATGGTATCTTTCACCTCCATTCCTCCCCATGATTCAAAGTCCTTCCATGGTATTTACCTCCCTCCTTTGGAGGGATAAGTGATGGTACCTAGGGAGTAGAACCTTTGAGGGAACCATTCTTTTGATGTTAAACCCTTATAGGTCACCTTTGGTGGTCAATAAGCAGTTTAATATCCTAGCTTATCCAGTTAAGTGATTTCTCTTGGTTTGAGTATCTTGAGAGATGTTGGGCTTGAGTGTGAAGATGAAGACTTCATTGAAGAGTATGTAAGAGGATGATTCCTTGAGCATTGCCATTTCAGCTGAAGCTTGAAGAGCAAGAAGAGCAAGTTGAGACTTGAAGATCCAGTAAAGATTGAATGAAGAGCTGAGGCTTGAGAAAGAATTGAAGGATGAAGTTGACACTTCCAAGTGATTGAGGACTACTCTGAGAAGCTGAAGCTTGTAGATGAAGAGGATCCAATTGAGATTGAGTGTAGAGCTGAAGCTTGAAGATCAAAGGATAAGTTGATACTTACTTTGAAGCTTGGATATCCTGAAAGAATCAAGTTGATACTTGTGGTGAAAGTGAAGCCTGAAGGTGAAACTGACTGAAGAGCTGAAGCTTGAAGAGGAAGATAAGTTGAGACTTATGCTGAAGGGTTGAAACCTGGGGAAGCAAATTGATATTTGTCAAGAGTGATGGAAGTCTGAAGACTGAGTTGCTGTCAGAAGAGCTGAGGCTTGGAGTTGAGAGAGAGGAGTTAATCTGCTTTCTTGTCTGTTTTCTTTTCTGTATTGATGTGCCTTGTTTGATTTGCTTGATGCATTAGAATAAGTCCATATCTAGAATAGATTTAATCTAGGAGCATGACTGCACTAGAGGTTGAGTTGCTCCCTTTGCTTGTATTTTTACTGTATGGCTTTGCTTGCGGGTATTCGGTAGAGCCCTGCTCCCTTGTCCATGTGGTTTATGTTGCTTGATAGCATGATGTTATTTATTCTATATGAGTGAAGTTTACTATTTTGCTTGATAGCATGTTTATTCTTCTGTATGATTGTTGTTATTCATTCTAGCTTGAGGTTGAGACGAGCTTGTGGAGGCTGATGCCCCACACACATTTCCTCCCTCACTTGCATTGCGTGCATTTTACAGTCGTTTACTGTTTACCGTTTACTATTTAAGATGATGCTTTATCTGTTTCTGTGTACCATTGACATGATCCCTTAGGACTCTCATTTCCTTTGATAAGGAAGTGATGATAGAACTTTAGGTTGAAACCTATGCATGACAACTTCTAGGAGTTCCCTGATTCAAACCTCAACCATAGGATGAATCCTTGGCATGACAACAGCAGGACTTGATAGTCTCCCCGTAGTTGAGCCTGTTCTCTTCTCATCTCAAAACAGCTTAAGATACAGTAATCATGAATGATTTCTTTCGTACATTACGAGCCTTAAGCTATCCGAGAAAGGATTGTTGAAGAGTTTCTTTTCAACAGTCTGGATGTTTAGTATGGCACCCTTTGGGTGACATGCGACGCATTCACTCTCAGGTCATAGTCTTTAGTGCGATTGAAATTGCAAACACAATAAAAACACTTCTTCCGTAAAAGACAGAAAACAAACATCAAACCTTTTTGCCCCGTGGGCCCATAAGTCAAAGGAAACTTTTCTGAAGAAAAGAGTGTCGTTAAACTTCAGCGCCAACGCAAACAGGCTTTGTCCCTAACTGCTGGAACTGTTGTTTAACCCTACTCGGTAAAACAGATGAATCTGAATCCCCGTAATGCGTAGTTTCCCGAACTACGTAAGCTCTGATCTCTCAAGCCTGTTGAGAGTACGTAGGCACAATACTGATGTATTGGCGAGCCACCTTCCCCGTATCCGTCGTAGGTCGAACTACATTGACTCTGATTTCTCATTCTCTGATGAGAATACGTAGGCATAAAGTGCGACGCTTTGCCGAGTCATTTTCTTTTCTTTTTAGACCAGCCTTGATAGGTAGATAGATAAAACCAACCCGTCCAGTAAACACAACAAGCGTGGATCCCATCGAGTACGATGGACGTGAGGGGTGCTAATACCCTCCCCTTGCGTAACCGACTCCCGGACCCAGACAATGGTTGCGATGACCTTGTCTTATACCTTTTTCGTCAGGTTTTTCCGATCGTTTCCTTTCCCGTTCTGAGGGATAAATAACGAAAGGTGGCGACTCTTCTGTTTTGCCGGCACCTTATTTTCGCGAAAGCGACAGCTGGCGACTCTGCTGGGGATCGAACCCAGAATCTCTGGTTCTCTGGTTCCCTATGCGAGTCATTCCTAGCGCTTGTATGATTACTTGTCGGGTTGTGTTTATTTATCGCATTTTTATTTCCTGCATTTTATTTTCAGTATGATATGCTTATCTGTGCTGTTGTGGGAGGGGAATTCTGATGAGTGAGAAGCCAGACCCAGGCTTGAGTGAACATAGCATTAGTTGTGGAAATTAGTGGGCGCGTGCTTGCTTGGCAGGCACTAGTGTCTCATGAAATCCACGCTCAGACGAGGTTCTCCCGATTGGCTTCTCTTTCAACCCTTTGGGTTGAGACGGTTGCTGGTTTGGAGGATTGTCGACTCTAGGGACCAATCATTTGTGATTCAGCCGAGTGAGGCCGCTTCATGAGCTGGTGATGCCACACCTTCTGGGTATCGTATCACCCCTCTTGAATGTCTGTGACGCTGATGAACGCATAGGACGCCGAACCTGAGTCAGTTTAGGTCCATACCTGTGAGTAGGGTTGGGTTTATTGCAGGAAACTTTGACCTTCAGACTACCTGGTTTTCTTGATAGTGAATCAGTTTTGTTGGTACCAGAGGTTCTCTTCATCAGACATATGATTGTTCTTGACAGAACAGGGTTTTGATTGGGATCAGAGGATCTTATCATCAGATGTGTATTTGTTCTTGATAGAGCAGGTTTTTGATCAGAGGATCTTATCATCAGATGTGTATTTGTTCTTGATAGAGCAGGTTTTGATCAGAGGATCTTATCATCAGATATATGATTGTTCTTGACAGAACAGGTTTTTGATTGGGATCTGAGGATCTTATCATCAGATGTGTATTTGTTCTTGATAGAGCAGGTTTTGATCAGACGATCTTATCATCAGATGTGTATTTGTTCTTGACAGAACAGGTTTATGACTGGGGTCTGAGGATCTCATTATCAGATGTTTGTTCTTGATAGAGCAGAGTTTGGTCATCAGTTGTTTGTTCTTGACAGAGCAGACTTATGATTGGGGTCTGAAGATCTCATCAGCAGATGTATGTTTGTTCTTGACAGAGCAGAATTTCTTGGTCCTGTATCAGAGGTCCTTATTATCAGACGTTTGTTCTTGACAGAGCAGAATTATGGTCCTATGTATATGGCCCTATCAGATGGTTGTTCTTGACAGAGCAGATTTGTGGTCCGGTACCCGGGTTTTCTTATTATCAGATACAGTGGTTGTTCTTGACAGAGCAGCATCATGGTGTTGTTGATACAGAATCTCCACAGCACAGTTGCCTTGATCTCCTGCTGCATGATTGCATTTTACATTGTTCTGCATACTCATTTGCATTTCATTAACGTGTGTCTGTGTTGCAGGTACCGTTTTCCCCGATCCAAGATTTCTTGCTTCCTATTGTATTTGTTATGGGTTCTCTGAGGAAGACCGTGGCTTACAAGTTCCCTGCCCCTGATGTGGTTCGGCTGACCGGTTTGGTTGCTTTAGCAGATGATTCTGTGAGGGATGAGTTCAGAAAATCTTACGGCAAATTGCTCAGTTTGGTTCGTAAACCTTATGCGTTCGAGTTGAATGGGTTGCACGCTCTGCTGCAGTTCTACGATCCTCCTTTGAGATGTTTCACTTTCCAGGATTTTGTTCTCGCACCCACGCTAGAGGAATATGCTGATTTGCTAGGTGTGCCTATCAAGAGGCAGATGCCTTTTGTTCATATGGATGATGAGCCTGATCTGACTAGTTTAGCTCCTTCGCTTCATCTGGATGCCTCCGAATTGGTATTGACTAGTTAGAACAAGGTCCCTGGTTTCTCCTTGCAGTTTTTAGCGGGAAAGGCTCAGCAGTGCGCCAAAGACGGATGTTGGGTCGCGTTCAATGCCATCCTCGCGCTGTGCATATATGGCATCATTCTGTTCCCCAATATGCTCGATTTTGTAGACTTCGATGCATTTCATATCTTTGCATCAGGGAATCCCGTCCCTACCTTGATAGGAGATGTCTACCATTCTATCCACTACAAAAACGAGAACAGGAGGGGCAAGAATGTCTCATGCTGCGTACCCTTGCTTTATAAATGGCTTGATAGTCATCTGCCCAAGAGGGGTTCTTTTGTTTCGTCTGCAGCCACAGCTGAGTGGTCCGAGCGTCTGATGAGCTTATCTACAGAGGATATCGACTGGTTCGACAGAGATAGGTTGGGTACCGAGATTATCTTCAGTTGTAGCGGGTTTCTGAACGTGCCTTTGATAGGCAGGAAGGGCTGTATCAACTACAATCCATCGTTGTTGGTCCGACAGTTCGCGTATGCTTTGAGAGCTCCGCCGAGGGAGGAAGAGGTGCAGGAATCTCTGTACCTCACCGGTCTTCTAGAGGGGGATCTGTTATCCAAGCTTCACCGCGCCTGGAATGGTATTAGTAAGAGGGGAAAGCCATTGCTGGGAAGAAGTAATAATCAAGCCTACCCTCCGTATGTGACTTGGATCAGAGCCAGAGCAGGTGCTATAGGGATGTCGTTTCCTCATGCCAAGCCAAAAAGCCCTCCAATGATTGAAGAGCCTACTACTGTGCCCATTCAGCAGCACAATCAGGTGTTAGCTGAGCGAGATGAATTGAAGCGGGCAAACGAGGAACTGGAGAAAGAATTGGCTCAGCTCCGAAGCGAGAGGAACGAAGTCGTTCATTCTTTCAAGAGGCAGACAGAGCTGGTGAACCAGCTAGGTACATACCTGACTAAGCAGATAGCCGAGCGTGAGCGCATGGGTCAAGACTTCAAAGCTATCAACAATGTACTGGCTACGAAGAAGCAGCACCTGGACGAAGCATATCGGAGGATATCCAAGTTCAACCAGCACTGGAAGGCCTCCCTGGCCATCAGGAAAGAGCGGGAGGATAAGCTGATGCTACAGATCTCCAAGCTGGAAGCCCAGGTGAAGGATAGTGAGAAGAGGTTTGATGAAGAAACCGCTCGCAGATACGCCGCCGAAGGCCAGCTCAACAGAGCTCTCGCTAACCTGAAGGAGCGCAAACTGACGTTTGAGTCCAAGAAGCGAAAGTTAGAAGATTGTTTCGGTGAAGGAGCATGGGAAGGTTCGGTCGAAGGACTTCAGTACACCATTGTGCAGAGGGAATTACTCGTCGAGGGGTTACTCACTCTGCCTGATCATCCAGAAACGAAGGAGTTGTTAGAAGAGTATCGCGCCCGTGGCCGTATCTGACTATTTGTATTCCTTTTGTTTTGATCATTGTTGTATGCTGACCATCACCAGGCTTGTTGGCTGAGGTCACGCTGTTGATTCATCTTGTACTCGCTGATGTTGTGTACTGCCTTGATGGGCTTTCTTTATATATGAGATTGTTATTTCCATGATTGGACTCGGACTTCTTATTATTATCAGCACTGGCACTCAAGCACTAGGATCGGGGGAGATCCCCCTAACGCACAGACACACGTTTGCATTTGCATGAAGCATTTGCATAACGAGCATTTTGTTGTTTTTCCTAACCCTTTTGTGTTTTACAGGTTATTTCAGGTTGTTCCAGGTAGTTTCAGGTGGTTCTAGGATTGATCAGAGACCCATTCACCGCTATCCGACCAGAGCTAATCAAACCAGGATCATGGAGCAAGTGCAAAATGATGTTCAGGAACTCCGCGAAAGAATGGATCGCTTCATGGAGCTCATGCAAGCGGTCGCCAATGGCCAGGATCAGCTCAGAACTTTGGTTCAGCCTCTGATTTCGAGGGTTGATAGCAACGGCGTACTCCACGGTGGGACTGTGCCTACTCCTCCACCAGTTGAAACCCCACAGAATGGTGTTCCCGTGACCGGGGGAAACGGCAGTGCCAACGGCAATGTGATGACCAACATCGGACTCAATATGACGGGCGTCGGTAACGGGAGTCTGGGAGCTAACGTCAATGTCGGGTTGGGCAACGGCAATGCAGGCGTCGGGAATCTGTTTGGGCCTCAGCCATGGATAGAGGATCGTCAGGACGATGTGTTCTCTCAGAGAGGTGCTGAAGGGGAGCTGAATGCTGAAGCACGGCTTAAATTCAAGGCACTTGAAGATAAGATGAGAGATATCGAGAATCAGAATACTTTGGGCATTGATATGTCCAAGTTGGGACTAACTGCTGATTTCAAGGTGCCTCCCAAGTTCAAGGTACCTGACTTTGAAAAATATAAGGGCACCACTTGCCCTTGTGTCCACCTGAGATCGTATTACAGAAAAATGTCTGCTCATTCTGATGACGAGAAGTTGCTGATGCACTTCTTTCAAGACAGTCTTTCCGGGCCATCCCTCGAATGGTACATGAGTCTGGAGCCCACTAGTGTGTGCACGTGGAAGGATCTTGCTGAAGCGTTTGTGCACCACTACCAATACAATAGCGACTTGGCCCCGAATCGAGTCCAGATACAGAATTTGTCGCAGAGGAATAATGAAGGGCTTAAGGAATACGCCCAGTGGTGGCGTGAGTTGGCAGCCAGGGTTCAGCCGCCGATGGTTGAATGTGAGCTCGTGCAGATGTTTGTAGCCACCCTCCCAGGGGTTTACTATGAGAAGTTTGTCAGCGGTATGTCGGGGACGTTCTCAGATCTCATTATCACGGGTGAGCACGTCGAAAATGGGATCAAGATCGGGAAAATTCAAGGTGATTCAGCCTCAGCTGGAGGCGGAAAGAAACCTTATGCTGGCAAAAGGCGAGAAGGAGAAGCGAGCGCTGTGACCAACGCTTGAAGGAAGGGTAAAGGTCCTCACCAGCAGGTGGCCAGTATAACTATCCCGGCAGTTCCACAGCAGCAGCAGCAACCGAATCAACAGGGATACAGAAAGTACCAGAATCGGGCACCTTTGGCGAACCGTCACCTCGAGACACCGCCCATGTCGTACGCGTAACTGTTGCAGACTTTGCTTCAGCTACAATTGATTTAGAAGAGGACGTTGGCTCCCTTGACAGGGGCGCCTCCGCCAGGTTACGACACGAATGCCACTTGTGAGTTCCATTCAGGGGCACCAGGCCACACAGTAGAGAACTGCAAAGCCTTCAAGCATAAGGTGCAGGACATAGTGGATGCCAAGATCATCAATTTCTCCGATAATGTGCCAAATGTCACGAAGAACCCTATGCCGAACCATAGGGGAGGCGGGGTGAACGCCATTATCGAAGACGAGAGCTTAGATTTGTTGACTGACGTCAAAGATCTGAAGACGCCGCTTAGCTTCGTTAAAGCTAAGTTGCTGAAAAGAGGGTTCTTTCCAAGTTGCGGAGAGTTATGTATGGACTGTGCCACACGTTCTGATGGATGTGAGCAGTTGGTAGAAGGAATCCAAAGTCTGATGACTGAAGGGATTTTACAGTTTAGCCGGAGGGCCGAATATGGATCAGGAGAGGTAGTGCTGAAGCAAGATGATGAGGTCGCCACCATCACCATCCCTCGCCAGACGATAACTATTTCTGCGCCCAAACCGCCCACGATTACTATCACCAGAGCTGGGCCGATACCCTTCGAAAGCACTAACGCCGTCCCGTGGCATTATGGGGCTGAAGTCTACTGCAACGGACAGAGGTTGGAGCTAGAACCGTTTGGGTCGATTGTGGAGAACCTTGCAGGAATCAGTGGTATTACTCGCAGCGGGAGAGTGTTTGCACCACCAGAGGTCGTGACGGATAAAGCGGTTAGAGCTGATGCGGCCGACAAAGGTAAAAGTAGGGTCGTTGAGGAGGCCCTGCGTGGGGCAGAAAAAGACTTGCTTGTTAAAGATGCCGAGGAGTTTATGCGGTTGATTAAAAAGAGTGACTACAAGATTGTGGATCATCTCCATCAGACGCCCTCGAAGATTTCCATCCTGAACTTGTTGCTATGTTCTGAAGCACACTGCAACGCACTGCTGAAGGTGTTGAACGCCGCATATGTACCGCAGGAAATATCGGTAAATCAGCTAGAAGAAGTAGTAGCCCATGTGAATGCTGGAAATGGGCTAGGCTTCACTGACCTGGAGCTGATGCGGAAAGGGAGGAATCACAATAGCGCCCTACACATCTCGATAGAGTGTAGGGGCACGATCATGTCGCACGTGTTGGTGGACACGGGTTCGTCACTTAATGTTCTTCCGAAGAAGGCACTAATGAAGTTGGATACTCGTGGAGTGATTTGCACGCCCAGTGATCTGGTTGTGAAGGCGTTCGATGGGACTAAACGCCATGTTTTCGGGGAGGTGACCCTGCCAATCCAAGTCGGGACGGAAACGTTCGACGCGGTCTTTTATATTATGGACATCATGCCTGCCTACAGTTGTCTCTTGGGCCGGCCATGGATCCATGCTGCTGGTGCCTTGACCTCCACGTTGCACCAGAAACTCAAATATGCTGTCGGAGGTAGCATCGTAACGGTTTGTGGTGAGGAAGACATAATGGTGAGCCATTTGTCGTCCTTCAAGTATGTTGAGATGGATGGCAAAATCCATGAGACTCTATGCCAAGCGTTCGAAGCTGTCAAAGTGAAGGACGTAGCTCCTGTAGTCACCGAAAAGCCAGAGATGACTCTCTCTTCATTCAAGGAAGCTCGGGCCGTTGTCCAAGCCGGATCTACCCCAGGTTGGGGGCAAATTTTGGAGATACCTAACAAGTAAGATAAGTTTGGATTGGGATATTCTCCTGGAGCTGAAGCTTCTTCTTCTTCTAGCAGTGCATCTCGAGGTAAAGGACCGATCCAGTTTACCAGCGGCGGAATGATTTTCGAAAGCGTCAACGCGGTGTCTGAAGACAGCGGAGATAGCGACTATGACCTCGACTCTTGGATCCAGCCAACCAAGCCAGGCGAGGGCCTTACCAACTGGTCCATCAAGGATATCATCCAGATGACAAGCGAAGAGTAATGATTTACTTTTTCCAATCATTGTACAACCCTATGTCCTACCCGGGGCATAGTGGTTTTATTGTCAGGGCCTTGTTGGATTATGTACATGCATTTTGTTAATAAATCAAAGGCGTTTTCTTCGTATTCAAATATTGTGATCTCTGTTATTCCTGTTTTATATATGTTTTGAAAAACAATAAAATGGCAATGGGGTTTGTGCTAACCTGCACATCCTTGTTTTAAACTTAACCCTTGTTATTGCAGGATCCACATAACAGATGACATCGACTCTGGACCTTTTACGGCTCACTTCGACTTCGATTGCCCGATCTATCAAGCCGAAGAAGAGATTGATGAAGACGAAGACCTTCCTGAAGAGTTGGCCCGCTTGTTGAAACAAGAGGAGAAAGTTATTCTGCCTCATGAAGAGGAGATTGAGATCGTGAATCTGGGTTCTGAAGAACTCGTCAGAAACGTCAGGATAGGGGCTGCACTGCAGAGTGATGTCAAGCAGAGATTGGTCGAGATGCTAAGAGAGTATAGTGACGTCTTTGCTTGGTCATACGAAGATATGCCCGGACTTGACACGGACATCGTGGTCCACCACTTGCCGCTGCGAGAAGATTGCCCTCCCGTTAAGCAGAAGCTTAGGAGGACGCGACCAGATATGGCCGTTAAGATCAAAGAAGAAGTGCAGAAACAGCTTGATGCTGGCTTCTTAGCGGTCACTACTTACCCTCAGTGGGTCGCCAACATAGTGCTTGTACCGAAGAAGGACGGTAAGGTATGCATGTGCGTCGATTATCGAATTTGAATAGGGCGAGCCCTAAGGATGATTTCCCGCTGCCTCATATTGATGTGTTGGTCGACAATACAACCCAGTTCTCCGTGTTTTCGTTCATGGATGGCTTCTCCGGTTACAATCAGATCAAGATGGCGTCGGAGGACATGGAGAAAACTATGTTTATCACTCCTTGGGGAAAATTTTGCTACAAGGTAATGCCTTTCGGTCTGAAGAACGCAGGGGCCACTTACCAACGAGCAATGGCTACTTTGTTTCATGACATGATTCATCATGAGATTGAGGTCTATGTTGATGACATGATTGCGAAGTCCCAAACGGAGGAGGGACATCTGGTCAATTTGCTGAAGCTTTTTGAGAGGCTTAGGAAATTCAGGTTGAGGTTGAATCCTAACAAGTGTACTTTCGGAGTACGGTCCGGAAAGTTACTGGGGTTTATCGTGAGCGAAAGAGGCATCGAGGTTGGTCCTGCGAAGATAAAAGCCATACAAGAAATGCCAGTGCCAAAAACAGAAAAAGAAGTTCGTGATTTCCTGGGCCGAATAAACTACATTGCAAGGTTTATTTCTTAGCTCACGGCCACGTGTGAACCGATGTTCAAGCTTTTAAAGAAAGATCAGGCGATTACATGGAATGAGGATTGCCAGAAGGCATTCGACAAGATAAAGCAGTATCTTCAGGAACCTCCAATCTTGATACCCCCAGTGGCTGGACGGCCACTAATCATGTACTTGACAGTTCTTGAGAATAGTATGGGGTGTGTTCTCGGTCAGCATGACGAGACAGGCAGAAAGGAGCATGCCATTTACTACTTGAGTAAAAAGTTCACTGACTGTGAATCTCGTTACTCGATGCTGGAGAAGACGTGTTGTGCACTAGCCTGGGCTGCCAAACGTTTACGACAGTACATGCTCAATCACACCACCATGCTAATTTCGAAGATGGATCCGATCAAGTACGTCTTCGAGAAGCAAGCGCTTTTGGGCAGGATTTCCAGATGGCAAATGGTGTTGACGGAATATGATATTCAGTACGTTTCCCAGAAGGCCATCAAGGGAAGCATATTGTCTGATTACCTTGCCGAACAGCCGATCAAGGATTACCAGCCGATGAAATTTGAGTTCCCTAATGAGGATATCAGGTTTCTCAAAGCGAAGGATTGCGATGAACCGTTTGCCCGGCGAGGGCCAGATAGGAAATCCCAGTGGAAATTGATATTTGACGGGGCGGTTAATTCCTACGGAAGTGGCATTGGGGCGATCATTACGACTCCCCACGGATCCCATATCCCGTTCACTGCGAGACTGACGTTTCCAGTCACCAATAATGAAGCGGAGTACGAAGCATGCATCATGGGTCTAGAAGAGGCAATTGATTTAAGAATCAAGAACCTAGACGTATACGGTGACTCGGCGCTTGTGATCAACCAGATTAAAGGGGAGTGGGAGACTCGTCAATCGAATTTGGTGTCGTACATGAATTATGCCAGAAGGCTACTTCCGTTCTTTGATCGAGTGGAACTCCATCATGTGCCCAGAGCGGAAAATCATATGGCTGATGCCTTAGCCACGTTGGCTTCGATGTATAAAGTCAATTTTTGGAATGAAGCTCCAAGAATTGTCCTTTCTCGTCTTGATAGACCTGCATTTGTCTTTGCAATCGAGGAAGCCACCGACGGCAAGCCATGGTTCCATGACATCCAGACTTTCCTTATGACTAAGGAGTATCCTGTGGGAGCGTCAACCCAGGATAAGAAGACTCTGAGGAGGCTGTCTGGAAATTTTTATCTCAATCCTGATGGAGTGTTGTATAAAAGAAACCACGATCTCGTGCTACTCAGATGTGTAGATGAGAAAGAGGCGAGTATGCTCATGGAAGGAGTCCATGAAGGCACATTTGGTACGCACGCCGGCGGGCATGCAATGACGAGAAAGATCCTGAGAGCGGGATACTACTGGCTGACGATGGAGTCTGATTGCTTCAAATTCGCGAAGAGATGTCATAAATGCCAGATTTATGCTGATAAAGTTCATGTGCCGCCGTGCCCGTTAAATGTCATGTCCTCCCCATGGCCGTTCTCCATGTGGGGCATTGACATGATAGGCAAGATCGAGACCACTGCATCTAACGGTCATCGCTTCATTCTGGTAGCTATCGACTACTTCACTAAGTGGGTGGAGGCAGCCTCGTATGCTAATGTGACCAAGCAGGTGGTGGCTAAATTCATAAAGAGGGACATCATCTGTCGTTACGGAGTTCCCGAACGGATCATTACTGATAATGGTTCGAATCTTAATAACCAGATGATGAAGGAGCTATGCCAGAGTTTCAAGATTGAACACCACAACTCATCTCCTTACCGGCCGAAGATGAATGGCGTCGTTGAAGCGGCCAATAAGAACATAAAGAAGATTGTTTAGAAGATGGTTGTGACCTACAAAGATTGGCACGAGTGTCGCTACTGCGAAAATCGGCGCCGGCTGAACAGAAGAGTCGCCACCGTGCGTTATTTATCCCACGGGAGGGAAAGGAAACGCTCAGAGTAAACCTCACACAACACGGGAAAAGCATGGTCATCGCAACCAAAACCTGGATTCGGGAGTCGGTTACGCAAGGGGAAGGTATTAGCACCCCTCACGTCCGTCGTACTCGACGGGATCCACGCTTGTTTTCGGGTATGGATTATTATTCTATCTAAACTATAGGTCAAGGGTTAAAAAGAAAATAAAATGAAAATAAAAATGACTCGGCAAAGTATCGCACTTTATGCCTACGTATTCTCGCCTGGAACGAGAAATCAGAGTCAACGTAGTTCGCCAACCTACGGGAAAGGAGGGGAAGGTTGCTCGCTAGGATATTGCATCCTATGCCTACGTACTTTCACACGGCATGAAAGATCAGAGCAAACGTAGTTCGGGCCACGTACGACACAGGTCTGTCTTGATTGATTTTATTCCTTCTGAAAAAGCTTTTCTTGATTAACAGTCCAAGCGGACAAAAATGACATTTTGGTGAGTTCACATTCTTTTACGGAAGAAGTGTCTTTTATTTGAAATCTTTATGTGTTTTTCTGTTTGTTTTGAGAAAGAAGAGACAGAACTCTAACCTACGGTTGCGAAGGGAATCAAACTAACCTAATGTTATCATGCATGGGTTAAGACCTAGTGTCTATCATGCTCCTCTCTTGCACAGAGAGAAACAGAGATCCTAAGGGAATAGACGGAAACAGAAGCAATATCAGATATATACAGTAATACAGTAAAATGCATGAATGCAGCAATACAAGCGAGGCAAGGGAGTCCCACTCAACCTCGAACCTAGAAAACAATAGGCAAAAGTGAACAGACTTCACTTTCAACCCAACAGGGTAAACAGCAAACAATACAGTCAGGAAAACCAAACAATACATCAGGAAATGAAATACAGCAATAAAACAAACAGCTTCAGCAACTATGAATCAACATCTGGCTCCAAGTAATCTCCCATCAGCTACAGGCTTCAACAAGCATCAATCTCCATCTTCATGGCCTTCAGGTAAGGGCTTTGATCATCAGTCTTCTATCTGCAATGGCTTTTCTTCAAGTTCAAACCTCCAGGATGAGGGATCAGTCACAAGAGTGAATTGGGTGTTAAGCAATCAGTTGACTACCAAAGGTGGTGAACAGACTGCTTCTAACACAAAAGACATTTTCTCTCAAGAGTTCTATCTCTTAGACACTATCAACAAGCCTTCCAAAGGAAGGGGGTGAGTGTCTTAGAGAGACTCTGAATCACAGAGAAGAATGGATGCAGACAAGGCAATCCATGTTTGAGAAACAAGCTTTCTAATCTAGAGCTCTGCCTAGCTCCTAAACCCTAGTTCCTCAGCATCTGCTAGCAAGAATTCTCTTCAACTCTGGAAGTTGATCTTCATTCTATGGATCTCCAATGGCTTCATCTTCTCAAGTCTTCAGCTCTCCCAAATCCCCAGACAATCCCAATACCCACACATACAAGCAATAATCCCCTGAGGGCACACCACACCAGTCAATCAGATATATACAGTACATTAATAGCAGTAGGGGAATCCTGACTTTTTCTAAGGGGATCTAATAACTACCCATAGCCCCTATAGTCCCATAGCTAAACTATTCAAACCCTAAGTCCTAAGGAAAATGAATTGATTCTCCTAAGTCATCACCTAAAACCCTTGTTTGTTCATATTATTCACACCTAAACTAAACACCTAAAATTAATTTCTAAAAATGGGAACTAAATTGTATCTACAAGTTTAATGTCTAACCTAAACAACCTAAAAAGAATGGGTGAAAAATATTAAAGCAATTAATAGAACAAAAATTAACAAAATCATGTATGAAATGAAACTATTTAAAATGCTATTTATTTGGAAAATATGGGAAAAATATCAAATAAAAAATAAAATGCAATTTTTATTTTTTATAATTTTCTTGACTCTTTAAAGAAAATAATGCAAAAAGAATGAATTAAAAATATGCAATTTCTGATTTATTATGAATTTTCAAAAATGAATGAAAATAAAAGGAAATTAAAAAATGAAAATAGAAGGAAATAAAGGGAGGGGGTAAGAATAGCAAGCAGATCATGTTCAGCGCATTGGGCCCATCAAATTGGGGGGTGCGAATACCTGTCTGAGCCCAAGTCCCCCCATTAAATGAAACGGTGCGTTTCAGTTCTGAAAATTTCCCTCCGTATTTGACTTTAAACCACAGCCCTTCGATCAGCTTAAAATGTCCATCGTTTTGAATGATCCAACGGCACCCAGTCATCTTCTTCCTTAGTCATCTAGGGTTTTCAGAAAATCATCCCCATGCACGATACTTCCATCCCTCTGTTCTCTCTCATACTTCCATGAAATCATGAGATTCAAAAACCAAAAATGCTCTAAAATTCTCCCTCTACACAGCCATGGTGTTACCTCCTTCTAAAACTCAGCCTATACATCAATTCGATAGGTATAACAGTTGGGATTCAATCTTTGCACCTGTGATCAACTCAAACAAACCTTGCCAATTTTAATCCTAATGCGCTCACCACATTGTACTGATTATTCTGAGCTCATCTTTCACAATTATCATCCCCTAAACTAGGTTTTCTGGTTCATCCAAGTTTCACCACTCTGCCACCAAACTCCATATAACTCTCCCTAAGTTTCAAGAATTAATATCCTATGGTTTCTAAGCACTCCTATCCTAACCACATGATCTACAACAGTATAAATGAGGAGATTCGAAAGATTATGCTTACCTTGTAAGTGATGATGGCAATGGTGGTTAGACTTCAATTCAAGCCTTGATACTTGCTGAAAGTGATCTTCAATGAGTGTGTGTGCTTCTGTTTGCAATGGTTCTTGGTCAATCCTTGTGAATCACTCTATCCCAATCTTCATGCAAGTTGGGGTTTGAACTTGGATCTCCTTCTCCAGCCACGAATCTCTTCCACTTTCCTTTGCCAAACACTCTAGGATGATGATGGATGATGATGATAACAGCAATTGGAATGGTAGATGAAGTTTTAATGGAGTTTTGATGAAAATGCAACTTGGAGTGAAGAAGATAAATGGTACAATTCTTGATCAATTCAGCCAATTCTTGATGTGAATCATAGTGTTTGAATGATGATGATGAAGATTCAATCAACAAATGTAGGAATTGAGGGAGATTTGTGTGAGTTTGTGAAGCTTATGCCAAAAATGAGAAAGTGAATGAAAATTGAGGTTTTGAACAAATGAAGTCACCAACCCTTGCATGAACTATCTTGTATGAATATATAGATGAGTTTAGAAACTCCTAGAACCTTGGAGAAGTTTCCCTTGCACTTTTCCCTTTCAATTTGGTTTATGTAACTTTCAATTCAAGCAACCATGGATAACTCTTAAATCTTGAACCAAGCTCAAAATTCTACTTTAGCCAATGTCTTTAAAATGATCTTTCCATTCAAAATGACCTATAATTTTGCTTCATTTGGCCAAGATATGAAAAATCCCATTTTTAAGGCCATTTTTATTCATTAAATTCAACAATTTTGAAACCTTGTGCTATGAATCTTTCCAATATCTCATAGTCACTTTTCTAGACTCAAAATGTCATTTGGAGCAAGTTTGATGTTGTAAGTTTTTCCATTGAGGCCTCCTTGTATGCGTTTTGGACATAGGTTAAAATGACCTGTAATTCACAAATGACCAAAATACCCTTTGCTTTCCAAGACCATAAGTTGAGTTACACACATCATATGAAGGCATACTATACCATTCTAGAAAGCTAAGACAATAAGGAACAATTCTTATGTTTACCAGAAATCCATTTAAAATCTCCTTGAGGGGTAAAAATTGCTTGGAAGTCAAGTCACTTTCACAGACAAAATTTCAGATACCTCAGATGACCTGTAACTTGCAAGGACCATAACTTGAGTTCTATAAATCTCCTTGATGTATTCCACCACTCAAATTAAAGGTCTTGAGATCCTATACAAGTTCCATGTTGGCCAAGAAGCCATTTGAAGCTTGCATTTTGACTTATCTTGCTTGGAAATTTGACCTAAACTAGGGGATTTTACATAGAAACCCTAATTTAGAAACTCCTCTTCTCCTTGATTTCTCTTGAACTCTTCTTAGCAACACAACATATCCTTATTCTCCATGTCAAATGATGAACCCCACATATCTCCAATAGCCCTTAATGCCTTTCAATCAGTCAATTGACCTAGGGTTGACCCAGGGTTGACCCAGATGAAACCCTAGTTGATTGTCTTCAACTGCAATACTTGTGATCACATCAACAACTTGTTTTCTTCTCCAAATGACTTTCTAAGTCCTCCAAGATGTCTAGATACTCCCCATGCTCAGCCCATAGCTCACAATTTCTTTGGTTGACCCACAGATACCCTCAGTTAGGAGATATACTCAATGCTTGATCCACTGAACTCCCTGCTTTCAAATTCTTTTCTGATGACTTGAATGAGATTGAATTAGGATGATAACCTCTTGATAGGCCTCTAGAGATGAGAAGAATGCTTGGTCCCCTGTTGAATGACTTGCTATGCTTATGCTATGCAGATGGGTAACCTATGTACATGACTCTATGTGCAAATGCTAATGATATTGAAACATGAACCCAGTGAATAAGGTTGAGCAAATTTTAGGGTGCAACAGCTGCCCCTATTCAAGCGACTTGGACCCGATTGGGTGAAGAGCCCGGAGCCTTCAGACATTCGCGGTACGAGACGGTTGAATACCAATGAAACCAGAAATTTGCCAACCGCAGAAATAAACTGTGCTCCTGCTAGGGGAACGACATTCATCAGCTGAATCTGACTGTTATGACAACCCACTGATCTC